>CM076584.1:1577340746-1577626051 GCA_034641835.2 Pinus albicaulis | reverse complement strand
ATTTGTCACCGTCCCTGTAATCCCCGTCTCGCACATTGGAGGGCTCATTTTGTGACCTGTGAGTAGTGACATAACTTGAAAATACTTTCATAGCATTCCCCTGAACATGTACTTTCATCCCCTGAAGACATCTCCTGCTGAAAAACCCTAAAAATGGCCCTTTTTGCATTGGCGCGAGCAGGCAGTTCAGTATCCGCGCCAATGGGGAAAATACTTCAAAGAGGCCGCGCCAGTTGGTGCTCTGTCCCAGAGTCGCACTCGCGCTAGCCAATTTAAGGAATGTTTTTTAAAAATAAATGGCGGAAGTTTCGTCCTAACTGATCCAGGAACTGATATCTATCTTGAGTTGGGAGGTTTGGCTACGGATTTCCATAGAGAGGAAGTGGTTTGCCACCTCTCATGGAAGCTTCCTTGATGATAGGGCTAATCCCATGATTATAGGGATCCCAACTCCCCTTCCTCCATCTATAAAAGCTTGCCCATCTCCATTGCAAGCTAGTCTTCAAGTTCCCAAATTTCCAAGAGCCTTATGCTGCAAGAGCCTCCATAATTCCCTTAAGGCCAATTCCAAGCAAGGAGACTATCGTCAAGATCCGAAGAGAGAGGTTTGTCCCATCCTTGACAGGCTTTTCGAGACGTGTTCTGCTGGCGACCCGCCGAAGGAGAATTCAACATCAGAACTATGGTTGTATTCTTCCTTTGAGCTTGATTAATGATAAGCGATTATTGGTTATGGTTCCACTCTTGTTGTTGATTATGATGTTGAGTTATGTCTTCTCCGATCTGATATATAGTTGCATCTATCGGATTTTACGCATACTGGATTTTACGCTTGCGTTTGTTTTGTTTCTCGCGTGTGCAAGTGTCCTATCACGGAGATCGTGGGGATTGTGATCTGCTAGAGCTAAGTAACGGGAGCGCTACTTCTTCTACAAGCAACAGCGTTGGATTCCAGGTAAGCCTTCATCGCTAGTTGGTTTATTTGCGATTAGGAACCTGCACTATAGCGTGAATGATTGTTGCTAGACCCAGTTTGGGCTAGTAGGGATCGCCTCTGTCCGTAGAGGGGATTTACCTCCACAACAAATTGGTGACTCCGCTGGGGATTCGTTAGCTTGTTGTCGTTCATTTTATAAGCTATAGACGGAGTTTCCGAAGGCTGGCCGTATAGCTTCGAAACGCTTTTGTTTTGCAATTGTGAAGTAGATCAAAGTCGGTCAGCTAATCCTCCTATTGGTTTGTAAACCCAACACTTTGGAGCACCGTCTTGTCTCTTCGGCTGATCTGTAGAAAGTGCTTGATCGCCTCAATGGCCATGAGGCGCGGAATTTGGCTTTTGGATAGCTTTATTATCACTGGTCTGCTTGTTGGATTGCTCTTTTTTATTTTTGACTGGTAAACTCGACTGGCGCGCTTTTCATCTTGACAGTCGCGCCCATTGGCGCAGGTTGCTAGTGTATTACCCGCGCCAATTCTATTCTGGCGCTAGTTTCGGCCTTACAGTCGCGCCAATCCTGTAAGGTACTAGGATTTACTCTTTTTTGAGCTTTCTGAGCTTGATCTATGTCTATCTCGCTTTGAGCCTAGATCACATGGTTCATTTGAGTCTTGGAGATTCTGCTTGAAGTGGTGAGTTTGGTCTTGGTTGGGAGAAATTCTTTTTTTTTTTTCATTTTCAGGCATTGGCGCTTGTTGTCAGTTAGCAACCCGCGCCAATTAGCCATTGGCGCTAGTTGTCAGTGAGCAAGTCGCGCCAGTTGGCGCTAGTTTTCAATGTACAAGTCAGGCCAATTTCAGGGTGTGTGAAAATTGAGACTTTTTCCCTGAATCCTTCACCAGTGTGTCTTTCCCTTCCAGTCTTTTCTCTATATGAGCATAGATTACATTGCTCATTGTTTGAAATGTCTTATTTCCATGATTGTTTGATGTAAAAGGGAATGAATGCCTTGTTTTTATCTCTTGCTTTGGAAGTCCTCTTTGTGTTTGACCTCGTATGTCTTGTCGCCTTTTGAGGGATTTCGTTACAAAGTGTTTGAAACAACGATTGCATTCTTAGTGTTTGTTTACATCTCTTTTGCATTCATCCTTCATTAAGAAGATTTACGTTTATTTAGTTTTCGTCTCAAAGTGTTTTTTTTGTTAAAATGCATTAGATCACATTGCATTGAAAAGTGTTTTTGAGATCCATCATTGAACTTAGATTACATTGTTTAATGATCGAAAACTAGGAATCGCGTTGAGTGCATTCTCTTTCGTTAAAAACATGCATTAAGTAGATTCTCATTTCATCGAAAAATGCATTAAGTTCATTCTTATAATTTGAAAAGGAAAAGGAAATTGTGCATAGATTATAATTGCATATTTTTGGGAAAAAAAGAGGATTTTGCATAGATTACATTGCATTATTCACATCGTTGAATGTTTGAAGTTACTTTTCGATAGTGAAAGTCATCTAGTTTGGAAAATTTTTCGTTTACAGTGTTGTTGTTTGTTGCATCATTGTTTGAAAATCTTCCCTTAACTAGATAGCATTCATCGAATTGAAAAGATTTCTTTTCTCATATAGCTACATATAGGATATTGTCATATGACACTCGATAGCGCCTGAAAACTGAAACATAATTGAAGATAAACCTTAAAATTTATTCAATTTACACTAAGGCAACATTGAAACATTAACAAAATATTTAGAGGTTTAGGCTAGAGACGTGTTCCGGCGTCTTTAAACCTAGTAGCTGTCGTTCGCCTCTTGGCTTTAGATAAAGTAGTCCGTACCGTCGCATATATAAAGGGAGACCTCACTAGGTTTCAATCTTTTATCCACAGGAGGCCGCAGTCTCCGCCACCTTATACCCGTGATACACCTGACATAGCATTCGGGGAGATTGCCTGCACATATGTCAAGTCCTTGGTTGATTTCTCTTTCATTTTTGAACCAAGGCGTATATTGCAGTTCATGGATATCTTGTACACCCTCTTGCCTAGAGTTCCAGAGTAGTCATTTTGATCTTTTCTAACTCATTAAATTTGAAAGGATCATCAAGCGCTTGTCCTTTCACGCTTGTTTCCAAATTGAAAGAGATAGAGTCACCTTTTGCCTGTTTCTCGACTCTTAAAAGATGAAACGATAGAGTTTTGTTTCAATTTTTTAAAAATTAACTGCCCACGAAATATTCTTGGTTAAAGTTAGTTTCCTTAGGGTGTTGCTCTGAAGATTGTTTCTAATGGCAACTTTTCCAGAGTTCACCAACCAAGGAATCCCCTCTGATGGGAATCCTGGTCCTTTTCCTCCTTTTGGAAATGTTGGTGCTCCTTATATGGCAACGTTGTCCCTTCCTGGGTTAACTGTTGGGTTGCCTGTTTGGTTGTTTTCAACTCTAGTGGGTCCCGAATGTCCTGCCTTCACTGCTCAACCGCTCCTCCACCCGAACAACATCATGTTGATCTTAGTAAACTGTGGCTAAGAAGAAGAAGAAGACAAAGAAGAATAAGTCCGATAAGAGAGAGGCTAAGGCTGCAGCTACTGCTTCCAAAAAATCTCCTCTTGATAAACCTTCCAACCCTCCACGGAAAGTCAATTTCCCTTGCATGTTGTGCACAGGAGACCATCTTTTCGAGACTCGTCCTAGGATTCCAAGGTGCTTTTGATATGGCTCAACGGACGTCTACTGCTGCCTTCGCCTCCAGAGTCAGTTGGGGGCACGCCTTAGCTATGGCCGGGAAGCTCCTAAGAAGCAGCAGCATTACTAATCCCTCAGAAGGGGTGAAGGGCACCATGCCATTCACCTTTGTCCGTATATGGATGAAGCCAAGAGAGTTTTGGACAACTCGAATCGTTTCTCGCACCATGCCTTCCAAGCCATGATAAGCAAGCCTGTCTTTGAGTCCTCCGCCACCGATCCTACGATTGGTCAAGAGTCATCTGATCGATCCTGGGCCTCTCGGAAATTCAAATTCAGAAACTATGCCCAACCAAACTGTCGGATCTAGCTTTCTGCCTTCACCTGCACCAGGTCTTTTCCGTCGAGAGTGGATCTCATCCTCCTCAGGTTCTTCTTGTTTCTTCAGATTCCTCGGACTTGGAGAAAGATTCTCCTATCCCTATATCTCAAGAAGTTGCTACTCTGCCTCCCGTAATGGAGGTCCCGGAGGATACTCCTCCCGCCTTCGAGATGGAGGTCGTAGAGGATGCTCCTTCTTCTTCCGTAACACCAGGGGAAGACCATCTTGGTTCGATGGTAGCCCCTCCGAGTAGTTTGGTCGCTTCCTTTGATTGGAGTCGATTTGCAAGTTACCGCCTTCCGTCTTATGTGCCTTTCGAGATCACGGTACAGGCTTTTAGTCTGGTCGTACCTAGCACCATTATAGACGAAGGCGTGTCTGTTAGTGTTCTATCCTCAACTACTTGGCAAGCTTTTGGCTCGCCGCCGCTTGCGCCTGTTACGCAGAATCTGTTGGCATTTAACAGAAGAACGAGTCAGCCATTAGGGATCCTCCCAAGGTTACCTGTTACTTTGGGAGGTAAAACCGTCCATATGGACGTGATGTTTGTTCTAGGCCCCTTGGATTTCAATCTGCTCTTGGGGCGCGATTACACCTATGCCATGGGAGCGCTCGTCTCCTCCCTTTTTCGTGTGGTCTGTTTTCCACATGAAGGAAAGATCGTGACCATTGATCAACTTTCGTTCTTTGGTCCTGATATGGCAGCTGGCCCGCCATCATCCCTTCCTGGTTTTTATCCACCCGTTGTATCTGCCCCACCGTAGGTCAACTATGTGGCTACCTACCTCGTGCCTGTACCCAGTGATAGTGCCATTGTGCATCAGGTGCTGGGGGCATTGGGTCCTGACTTCTAGGATGTTTTCCTTCCATCGGGAGTGGAACTCTTGGAAGCGATGACTTCTTGTTCATTATGATGAGGTCGTTCAGAGCATGGTTCCCTTCCTGTGTCAAGCTCTTTAAAAATGAAACTAGGTTGTCGGAGCATGGTTCTTTTCCTGTGTCAAGCTCCTTAAAAAATGAAACCGGTCTGGTCGGAGCAGAGTTCTTTGTCTTGTGTCAAGCTCCTTAAAAAATGAAACAAGGTCGTCGGAGCAGAGTTCCTTGTCTTGTGTCGAGCTCCTTAAAAAATGAAACAAGGTCGTCGGAGCACAGTTCTTTTACTGTGTCAAGCTCCTTGAAAAATGAAACAAGGTTGCGGAGCAGAGTTCCTTGTCCTGTGTCAAGCTCCTTAAAAAATGAAACAAGGGTGTCCGAGGATAGTTCGTCTTCTATGTCAACCTCATTAAAACATGAATTAGGTCCTGAGGATAGTTCTTTTAATGTGTCAATCTCGTTAAAACAATGAAACATGTTCTTGTTCAATTCGAGTCTTCGATAAGATCTCGTAAAATCCCTTTCGAGTCTTTCTCTTGATCTCGTAACTTGAATCTTCACTCCCTCCATCTGTTTACTCAAGTGCATGGATTGAAGCTTTGGGGGCATGTACCTCGAATTGAGACACCATGCTGGGGGCATGCTTATTTTTTCAAGCATAGTTTGTTTCTATTTCAAGCTTATGTAAAAATGAAACCATGCCTATTTTACTGTTTGTGATTGCCATTTTATCAACCTGTTTTGCCAGATGAGCCTTGGGTTTCTCACTCCATCGTCACTATCTGCTTGGCCAATCATATGCCTTCACTTGTTTGTTTTACCCATTCCTGAGGAACTGCTGCGATGAGTGGTCTTGTTAGCCAGCCTCTTAACCTTTATCTTGTTTTGAGCAGTTCCACCATTACCGAAACCAGTTGCTACCCTTTATACCACTCGTTCCTCCAGGAGGAGCCACCTTTCAGCTCTTTTTTGACTCTCTAAACATGAAAAGATTGCCGAGTCCCTTGTCGTTTCGATCTCGTTAAAGTGGCTACGAAACGACATCTACCCAGTATATGTTTACCCCTTTTTCGGGCTGGGATAGATTATTTACGAAAAAGGAATACCCTAGCCTATCACGACTAGGAGGTTTTCTCAGATATTGTTTTCTACCTTTTCGGGTTTGAGGAACTATTTATGAAAAGGGACCGTTGGAGTTTACTTTTCCGCTGTCTTTTCAAACTCTCTAAACATGAAAAGACGTCGAGTTCTTCCTTTGTCAGACTCGTTAAACCTTGATGACATTGGATTTAGTCGTGATGACGGTATTCGAGTCGCTCCTTCCTAGGGCTCGTTAAACTTACTAGGACGGACTTATATGACAAGCATATGGTATCCTCTTCAAGCTTGTGTAAAAATAAAGAGGTACTCGCCAGAAATGGTGGGGAAAATGGAACCAGCATCATTGTCGTGTCGGCAGTATGTCGCTCTTGAACATGGCACTTGTTTGCATTCGTGTCGGGTTGGGGACATCTCATCTGGTTTTCTGCTTGCCTCCGTGGGTTTGGGTAATCCCTTTTGACCTCTCATCTGCTCTTTGCCTCGTCACCATGACCTCTAATCTTTTGATGTCAAATACTGCCAAATCCACTATCGTGCCGCCGATATGTTCAAGAGAAGTTGACCTCTGCAAATACCAACCTTCTTCTGATTCTCATCTAATCGTGATTCACAAAAACACTATGTTCCTCTGTCTCGCGTCGATGATGTGGGAGACATTATGGCCCACCTTCGATCAAGGTCACCTCCTGTCGACTTCAGCTCATTATCCAGGACGCTGATCTAGAGACTCCCTTCTGGTGCCTTGGAGCCTGCATGCCTCAATGGCAGGTTCTTCGCATTCGACGCAAGGTTTTTGTCATTGGCCTCCGATCTAATGATTCTATGGGTGTTCTACGCCAGCTCATTGATTCACATGCCGTAGATTGTACCTATAGTACCTTGAGGGTCATTGTCGTTATTGGTGGTACCTCTCGCGTCTGTTAACAACTTTCATCATTGGCTGGTAATCAGATGATGTTCTTGCATGTTCGACTTCAGCTCACTTATTCGCATGCTTGAACTTGTGCTGTGTTCGGATTGAGATGGAGTGCAAGACCCTGGATTGTGTCTGTTGAAATCCAGGCTGCGATTTTGTGGATTATTATGATTATTTACATGACTCACTTACTAGATGGCTGCGACCATACCTGAGTCTGTTTATCAATCCTTACTGGATGGCTGCGTCCATGCCTTGGATCCGAATTATTGTATACTCTGTGATGGATGGCTGCGCCCATACCACATGTATATCATGTATTTGAGACCTCAGTTGTATTTCTTCACGCAGGTTTTCCGACGGCAGAGTTTTCAGTTGGACACGTTCTCGTAAAGCATTTCACCCCTCTCTCTCTCGGGCCTCATGCTTTAAGGGGCATCTGTTACACAATAATTTGTCACCATCCCTGCAATCCCCGTCTCGCACATTGGAGGGCTCATTTTGTGACCTGTGAGCAGTGACATAACTTGAAAATACTTTCATAGCATTCCCCTGAACATGTACTTTCATCCCCCTGAAGACATCTCCTGGTGAAAAACCCTAAAAATGGCCCTTTTTGCATTGGCGCGAGCAGGCAGTTCAATACCCGCGCCAATGGGGAAAATACTTCAAAGAGGCCGCGCCAGTTGGCGCTCTGTCCCAAAGTCACACTCGCGCCAGCCAATTTAAGGAATGTTTTTTAAAAATAAATGGCAGAAGTTTCGTCCTAACTGATCCAGGAACTGATATCTATCTTGAGTTGGGAGGTTTGGCTACGGATTTCCATAGAGAGGAAGTGGTTTGCCACCTCTCATGGAGGCTTCCTTGATGATAGGGCCAATCCCATGATTATAGGGATCCCAACTCCCCTTCCTCCATCTATAAAAGCTTGCTCATCTCCTTTGCAACCTAGTCTTCAAGTTCCCAAATTCCCAAGAGCCTTATGCTGCAAGAGCCTCCATAACTCCCTTAAGGCCAAATCCAAGCAAGGAGACTATTGTCAAGATCCGAAGAGAGAGGTTTGTCCCATCCTTGACAGGATTTTCGAGACGTGTTCTGTTGGCGACCCTCCGAAGGAGAATTCAACGTCAGAACTATGGTTGTATTCTTCCTTTGATTGATTAATAATAAACGACTATTGGTTATGGTTCCACTCTTGTTGTTGTTTATAATGATGAGTTATGTCCTTTCTGACTGACATAAAGTTGCATATACTGGATTTTACGCTTGCGTTTGTTTTTGTTTCTGCTGCAGCAGTGTCCAGCGTTGACGTGTCCTATCACGGAGATCGTGGGGATTGTGATCTGCCAGAGCTAAGGAACGGGAGCGCTACCTCTTCTACAAGCAACAACGTTGGATTCCAGGTAAGCCTTCATCGCTAGTTGGTTTATTTGCAATTAGGAACCTGCACTATAGCGTGAACGATTGTTGCTAGACTCGGTCTGGGCTAGTAGGGATCGCCTCTGTCCGCAGAGGGGATTTACCTCCACAATGATCATATCAAAAGCCCAAACACAACATTATTAACTTATCAATTAGTCCATTTCTTCATTAATATCCCTAAGTAGCTTTAGGGTTTCACATATTATCAACATACCCTTAGGTTAGGGTTTCTAGAGAACATTTTAGGGTTCCTTTTATGCAGACAATTAGAGATGTATAAGGTGGGTAGATTCATCAGATGATGAATCACTCCAAATAAGAATCTGTTAAGGTTCAAGAGAGTTAAACACAAAAAATGTTAGTAGAGTAGATTTGATTTGTCAATGACAATGCCAAAGCTTTATAATTTGATACATACCTTAGCTTTTAGACAAACCTCTTTAACTTCAAAGCTTTGTGACGCCTTCCTTCATATTCCTTGATCATTTAGCAAATCATTTCCTTGAAGTGTGAGTCATGGTCTACTATACCTACAATGCATACTTCCAAGCAAACCGTGATATGAAGAGCATAATTTATTTTTCAAGTTAGAACTTTTATGCAACTATGAGAGATGGAATTCTAATATATCAAGGATCAATTTAATTAATAAGAAGACATTTATTTTATAACTAGATTACATTGTAGATCCTAAAATCAAGATTCTAACATGTATGCTATCACAAATTAGACTAGCTATAAGAATACAAATCTAGAGATTTATACGTACCTTGTAGTAATATACCTTTGATTTGATAGCTCTAATAGTTACTTGGTTCCTTGCACTTCAGATCTTTAGGGAGGCCTTTCATCTAGTTGTAAACTTCATAGAGCAAATTTTGGATTTCTTTAGTGATGGCATAGTTTGAGGAGTATGCTTGATAGCTTGGTTACACAATTTCACCATTAATGGACACCGAATTGAGCTCATTGTATTATAGAGGTATCGAGATTGTGATTTTGTGTTGTTATTGAGCTATAGGTAGCATAACATCGAGTGCTTAGGTTGTAGCACCAAATTCTTTGCACTGAGATATTTCATCGAAAATTTGTGGTCATTGTACTATGGGTTCGACACCTATACTTATTATTGTAATTTATGAACTTATGCAATTATTGTGAGCATCTTTCTCCATGTTATATTACTGTGATCTTGAGGTAACATCGAAATATTAATACTGTGATATTTAAGCTTCATCACCGAAATCCTTTTAACTGTAATGTCACTGTAATTATACCCTGAACTGTAAACACACCTTTATCATTTACTTTCCTTACTGCTATGGTACTGAAATAGTGTTATAAGGGATAATCTGAACCTCCTTTAGAGATATATCGAGCTATACTTTGCTGTATGTTTCACCTTATCATGGCTTTAACACTTAGTGCTTCAAACATATCATTGAGCCCGAGGTTTTTTGTAATACTGAACCTGAGACAATACATGAGTTGATCCAACTTTGATTTGTAGACTGTTACTTGTTGAACGTGTTCCGAGGATGCACTGATATTGCATCGAGCTTGATCACCCATTATTTGAACTGTCTCACTATGATTTTGAACCTTTTAAACTTATACTCTGAAGTTAGTCTTTGAGTCCTTCTTGACTTGATCTCATTGATCTTCAAACTGCCTTAGATCATGACCATAACTCTCAAAACCATGTGAGAGAAATGGCAACTATTTAGTTTCTCTTATCATGGCATTATCTTGTGATCATTAGTATGTGTTCTTGTGTTTTATCTTTGATCATCAAGACTAATGCCAAACAAATAGAAGAGGACACAAGATGTAGGCATGCTGCCAGGGAAAAACCCCACTGTTTGGGGAAAACCCAGTCAAAATTATTTCTTCAATAGGTTCAAGATGAGACGACTAAGACCCTTAGACTATAGGATTCCTCCATCAAGTCATCCCTTCATTGTGTTAGCACCAAGATCTCCTTTGCTTGCACTTGAAACTTCATCCTTCTTCCTCCTGAGATCCAACTTCACCATAGTAGTAGTTCTGAGTTTTGCATCACTAAATAACACTGAGGTATCATATCTAAGATATCATCATAGCACCGAGAAATATATATCGAGTATAACACCGTGTATTACGCATCATCATATCACCAAGCATCAAAACATCATCATAGCACATAATATAGCACTGTATATTGAATCATCATTATGGGTTTTAAAGATAGAGATAGCATCACCGATTCAGAGAATAACACCATATATGAACTGCACCATATCCAAACTGTAATATTATAGTCTTCTTGAAGATGTTTGAACTGTAGTATATACAATGATCCAAAATTTAAGAGAAGTCTGAATTCCTGAGTGTTGAAATGTGAAATCACAGTGAGGTATATATAGTTGTTCCTCCATAAATGAGTCGACTTGTAATTTTGAATAGTTGTGTCAATAATTAGGCCAATAGGAAGATAGATTGAGGCCGACTTGATTATGTTGTCATGTAGATAATTTGAGGCCGACTTGAAGGCTGCTTATAAAGAAATTTTTTCGCTGAAGACCAAGGATGATGAACTTTGAAGGAGATGACTTAATGGAGGAGACTTTTGACCAACCTAATATTACATGATTTAAGAGCCTAAATAAGATCAATTTAAATCTGTAATGACTAACCTAGAAGTCCACAATTGGGACCTTAATCTAAATATGATCCAAGCATGAAACCCATGCTTTAATAAGTCATTTATTAATAATTACAAATTCTTTTGGCAAATACATTAATAATGAAGACTGAACCTAGTTACATTCTTCAACACATCTAGGATCAAACGCTTCACCCATACCATCTCCTTTATGTACTCCTTTAGCTGATATGCATCTGTGGGAATCACCACCACATTATTGATGTATGCCTTCAAGCCAAATTCATCTAGAAGGAAAGAGATCCTTACTTTGGAAGCACCATCCAACCTGTCCTGATATCTCAACCTTGTAGTGGCCATCTCTAGAAAAATGTCGAAAAATCCCTCTTCCCATGTGCTCGACTAATGCTCTGTTACTCACGCTCCCTCCTGGAATGCACGGCTTTGCTAGCTACTACTGCTACGAGACTAGAAGTTCCCTGAGAGAAATTTCCCTTAGTGTGTGCTTTTCTTCCACCCGAAACAGGTTCTTCTCTAGCAACTGCTACAGAAGGCCTTTGCATCCAACTAGAGATCTGCTCAACAAAAAATTCTGAGTTGCTCCATCTGCCTCTGGAAGCACTTGATCTGGAGAGATCGAATTTTTCTGCCACTCACTCAAAAAAATCGAGCCTCCTCAAGTAACTCAACCCTCTGGAAAAATGACTGCGCTGCCCATGGGAATTTCGATCTGCTGCCCACACTGAACAATGCAATTCCTTCCTTTCATGTATGAGCTTTCTGGCTGATCAACTGCGCTCTAATACCATGTGAAAATTCCTAAAACAAAATCCTATTGCAACTAGAAATTATTCTCTTAATTGTTAATTTAATTTAATAATTTATTTGTTGTTTGCTATGACAAATAATGAATAAATCACACTACAATCTACACAAATAAAATTATGGAAGAATAAACGTTGGAAGAAATTCTAGCACACACACATTAAAATAACATAATTATTTTTGGATAAAAGTTTCTGGAAAAACCCAACTCGGGAAAACTGGTGCAACAACTAAGGGTTTTATTATTAAGAAGTAGTGAGAAAATATGAGTACAACTGGATGCCAAAATACTGGAAATCCTATAGAGAAAAATACTGGCAAAAATCTAGTGAGGAATTTCCATCACCCCACAAGAAATTTCCTGGCACAACTTTCTTTCAAAAATATAGGCCTCTGACCCTCTGCGTAGCTGGCTAGACGTCTAGCCCCATACTGATCTATGATGTAGTCGTTATGCCTTCTGCTGACTGGGAAGATGCTTCTCCAACACTGTAGGACTCCTTCCTGGCCTCTGGAACTGAAAATGTCTCTTCTTCTCGGCAAATCAATTTGCCTCTAGAGACTATTGTGCTGCCCCAACGTTAGCTTCTCTGTGGCTCTTCTGCCTCTCTGCAAATGCACTCGTTGGATCTGGAATTCCTCCTCCAACCTCACTGTCTCTGCCCCTCTCAGACTTTCTCTTCGAAAACTAATTGTTGCTACTCTGGAAATCGATCTGCCAATGAAACCAAACTCTTCAAGTGTGTTCTCTATTTGAACCACATCGACCTCCTCTTATAATTCTCTATTGGAGCACCAACAACCAAGATTAAAACATAATCGATGGATAGGATCATCTTGGAGTCGATCCGTGTGAGTTTCTAGACTATTATCACCTTATCTCAATTAATATTGATTAATTAATCATATTCCCTAAGTTTATACTTAGGAAATATTTAAAAAACAGCTAATAATCTAATTGAAACACTTCTAGGAAGAATTTCCAAAACAATTTATGGTTCTGGATGAGGGAAGCTCACTTCACATACATCTGATAATAGTACATTTGGCAACATGAGCTACAATCCTCTCCCTCTGAAAGCATATTCCTTATCATTGACAAATTTAACATCGCAAAGGAATCTGAAACTGCCACATCTTGTCATATAAAATGATCCTTGCATGAAGGACATATTGCTTCTGATCTTTTCCTTATCTTAGAATATCTCATTGTTACATGACAATCTCCTCCCTCTAAATAGGAAGCTTTTTTAATTAACCTGGGAGACAAGGATCCTTCAAAGTATGAGCTCTTGTTCATCTTTCAAGTGCCACTCTAATCATGTATTTATGTAAAGAAGAAGACAAAGATAATAAAATATATTTTGTATATACTTGCTTCATGGGTTTCATGAGCAAGAAGTTCTATTATAGGTCAAAGACTTCTTCTTGATGTCTTTAGGGATTTTTCTAGTTATAAATATAATTAGATTCATGGAGTCATGTTACACTTATGATAGAACAAATTGATGATACATATATATGCTCGAAGACCTTGTCACTTGGCTCCTTGAAGGCAGCTCGAAGATAATGGAAATACTCCTTGAAATTTCGGCTTGAAGATAATGGCAATAACACCTAGAAGGTCGGCTCAAATAGACACAACTATTCACTGACATGTCGACTATTTTACAGGAAACAACAACTATATATACCCTATAGTTTCTGCGCAGAAAACAAAGAACTCGGACAAATTTCTCTGTGAAAAAGTGTGGATTCCTCTGCAATTTTAAATTTAAGTCCCCGTTAAGTCCCTATATTAATAGTGTAGTCCCTTATTATGTTAGTGTAGCCCCACTTATTTTTATTGTTGTACCCCTGTAACCCCCATATTGTCATTATTGTGCCCTCAAATTATTATTGTTAGGTCGGCTAGGATTACATTGTGGCCCACTAGGATTACATTATGGCCCCATGGACTCCTATATATAGAACGGAGGTTTTGTAAATTGTATCATCCGGGAATTGTTCATTTATGTAATGTATTGGAGGTTGCCCCCTCGAAGCAGATCATTTCTAAAGGCGTTGATATCTCTTTTCTTCTATTTTTGGAAAACTGAGTTTACACGACATTTTGGTACTTCAGGCTTTGGATTCTGGGTTTTTCTTGCTCCAAACAGGTCATCGTGGCATTTTCGCTATAACTTTTTTTCTATGAAGTTTCAGAAGCGGAAATTTTTAGGGTACAAAGCCAAGATCCTGAGGAAGCTTTTCTAAAAATTTCAGAGCTTGGTTCGCAATATTTTTGGAGATATGATCTGTGAAAGGTAGTGCTTTTTCAGGCTCCTGAATTGCATCTCAAAGAGGTGATCGTGGGAAAAGTTCAATAACTCTCTCTCTGGGCATCGGATTGGAGTGCCGTAAAAAGTGGTCGCAATTACACAGACTGTAGTTTATTGGCTATCAATTTCAGAGACAAAGGATGAAACAGTGACACGTGGCAAGTCGTACAAGTTCGCTCTACTGAACCAGTCCATAATTAGGTCATTGTGGGAGATTGGACACAACTTTGTCTTGGAGAATCCAAATCAGGTCAGACCTGTGGCATTCAAAAGATAATTCAGAGGGATATTTCATTACTAAATTTTAGATATTGAAGAGTCGCAATCACAGAGATAATCCAATTCCAATATCGAGCTCCTCAAAAGCAAGTAAAAGGTGTGTATTGTTTTTCCCGAATTGCATAAATCTTGTTTGAAAAATCAGTTTGAAGTGATTCCAAGGGCCTATTGAGCACATATTTCAGTATTGCGTTCTGAAATGCCTCCTAAAAATAATTCAACACCCATTAAGCCCTCATAAATCTATACTATGATGCATGAAGTGGAAGAATTGCAGTATGAGATATCAAAATTACGGTACCAAGTGCAACAAATTTAGATCTTACGAAGAGCAACCGAAGATGACATAGATGGTTTAAAAGCAGAAATGGAGGCTAAGTTGGATGGTTTGAAGGATCAAATAATAGCTAATATGGATGATAAATTAGTGGAAGATCACATCGAGCATCAACAACAAGTTCTCCAACTCTCAAAGGATAACCTAACTTTGATGCAGAATCTAATGAAACAACGGGAAGATGAACATCACATCGAAAGAAGTTCTGAAGTAGTCACAAAAACAAGAACTTGACAAGTACGATCAATTTCAGAGTATCTCGGTAAGTGGAAGAACTTTCTGTAAGATTCCACATGGGAGGATGAGAATTTTATCTGAAGCATCAAGAAATGTCAGCGTTGAGGACAACACTTGTTTGAAGGAGAGGGGCATGTTAAGTCCCTATATTAATAGTGTAGTCCCTTATTGTATTACTGTAGCCCCACTTATTGTTATTTTTGTACCCCTGTAACCCCCATATTGTTATTATTGTGCCCTTACATTCTTATTGTTAGGTAAGCTAGGATTACATTGTAGCCCCACTAGGATTATATTGTGGCCCCATGGACTCCCATATATAGAAGGAGGTTTTGGTCATTTTTATCATCCAAGAATTTTTCATTCATGTAATGTATTGGAGGTTGCCCCCTCGAAGTGGCTCATTTCTAAGGCGTTGATATCTCTTTTCTTCTATTTTTGAAGCTGGTTACACGAAAAATTTTGATGGTCCACAATGCGGATTTAGGAGAAGAAAACAATGCGGATTGCTATGTTATAGTGCGAATTTACTGAAGCATAAAAGTGCAGATTTTTGTGGACGAGATCAGGGATTCAAATGCGAACTGTTCTGAGTTAAAAATTTGCAGATTTTTGAAGTTAAAAGGTGCAGATTTTAAAGGTTAAAAAGTGCAGATTTCAGAGGTTAAAAAGTGCGTGTTTTAGAGAGTACTAAGTATATATTTCAGAGAGTATTAAGTGTAGATTTCAGAGAGAATTTAAGAACGAATGTAAGGGCAACTCTGAGGAGTATTGCGGGCATCTCTGAGGTAAATCACAGTGTGAATAAGTCTGTCAATTGCAAGGTCAAGGCAGTGTTGAAGTTCAAGGACAGTGAAGGTTAGTGCAGAAATGAAGAGTTAGCATTGCAGGTCAACAAAGAAGCAGTGGCAAGGTCTTGGAAGAATACATAGGTCAAGGGTCTAAGGCTTGGTCATGGTACTTGTCATCTTAAAGGTCTATAAGAAGAATTTCTTGTGGGTTTTCCTCTCCAAGAGGGAGAGGTTTTTCCCTGGCTCAAGGAGCCTAATTTGGTGTCTCTTGTACTTTGATAATTAACTTGATGAAAGACTAATTAAGCTAAGAAGCGAAGACTTAAGTAAATCAAATAAGCTCACAAGTAATTACCAAGAAGAGAATTTGAAATAATCTCCAACCCTCCAAATTCTCAACATGGTTTTAGAGCTAAGGTACTAAACTCAAGGGCTGCTTGACAAAGAGACACTCTAGGAAGCAAAAATCAAAGTTTGGGTGAAAAGTCAAATGAATTTGCAAGGAAGACTCTCAAGCTATTTTTGAGAAATATCTTCATCTCATTCAAAGGATCAACCTTTCAAGAAAATAATCTTTGCCATCAAAGATTTACATTCAAGACATTGTTAGAAGAGGACATCATCTTTTGAAGATATCATTTACCATCAAGGATCCAAGAACACCTAGATTGAAGATTTCTATCTTAGAAGAAGCTCCTAACTTCTTCGTCATCATCAAGGAAGCTTCAAGCCACTCTACTCAAGTAAGTATCTATCACCTTGCTTAAATATGTGAAGATGACTTATTGTAAAGAGAGCAACAAGTTGGTTGGGTCATCAAACTTTAGTGCATGGAAGAAGAGGAAATATTTGAATTTAATTAAAGACGAAGTTATGGACTACATCGAAGGATTGACGATTCAACCACCAAAAGAAGATGCTCCAGCTCATGCCAAGTACATGAAGGGAGAAATCAGAGCCCAGAGGATTCTCATCGAACCCATTAAGGACTCACCCAGTCCCTATCTATCAAAACTAAAGTATGCTAAAAAATATATATGAGAAACTGGTGGAGCTATTCTCTGTGAGTACTGCAGGAGAAGCGATCTCTCTGAGACAAGAACTAGATAAAATGAAATTGTCAAGGGAAGAAGGAATCCCTCCATACTTTATGAGGATTTCCGAAATAAGAGATCAACTGCAGGAACTGGGAGAAGTAATGTTTGAAACTGAGATGACTATAGTGGTGCTGAATGCTCTACCAGAAGAATGGGGAAACTTCACTTCAAGTTTATACGGGAAGAAAGAAGCCACACCATACCATGATTTATGGTTTCTATGTAAAATAGAGGAAACAAGACTGAAAGCCAAAGCTGATACAGGACCAAGTGAAGGGAATCAAGCCTTTGCAGCCATTTCCAGGAAGAAAGGAAGATTCAGTAAATTTGGTCCTCGAAATAAAAGAAGAAATATGGACAAAGTACGATGCTTTGGATTTAATGAACTTGCACATTATAAAATAGATTGTCCTAAATATGAAAAGGACAAGAGAAAAAGGGAAGAAGCCCATGTCTCAGAAATGAGGGAAGAACTTGATGCAAAGAAATCTAAGAAAGAAGAAGCAAGGAATCTCCACTATGATTGAGATCATCTTCTCCTTTAAGTGATTTTTGTTGGTTGTAAAATTGTATGATAGGATGCAGTATAGCATCATGATCGAAGCATGGCAGGAGCTCTCGATGAAACAACTCCTGGAAAACCTCACTGATAACAATACTGATGGAAGGAAGTTATCAAGATCAAGGGCCATCATGAAAACTGGTGCTGACATTTTCTAATGAAGTGATGACATATTCCATGCTACAAAATTCATCAAGAATTCCATGCTACAAAATTTTGGGATGTGATGACATATTTATGAAGCTCTTCATTCTAGTAAAACTGCTACAGGATGACTTAAATGAAAAGGTATGAATCATGTATATATTTATATGGTGACACTGGACGCTGTGAAGTCATGTCATATGGTTGCAACCTGTAGGTAATAGGCTTCTATATTTAGAAGTATGATATATGGAGGATCTCTCGGTGCACGGACAAATGAAATCGACATAATATATCCTCAAATGGAACATGAGGTGGTTGTATATGAATGAGGAACTGGAAAATTTTCCTAGGAATGAAGAATGTGTAGAAAGAAAGAGATCATGAAATGCAACCATGTCAAGAGGCAGTTATCATCTAGAAGCCAAGAAGATGTGACTAGGAGATCTCCTGCGAGGATATGTAGACTCTAACAGAATTTTGGTAAATAAGAAGACCATTGACAAGACATATCTTTAGGAGATGTGTCAATCTGAAAAAAAGGATGTTGATGCCTACAAGAAGATGTCATGGTGAAAGATCATCACTGAGGTAACTTTTGATTTATAAATTCATATGTATATGTTTATTGGATAAGTTTATGCAAGGCTGCCAATCATGTGGAAGGATGTAAGATCCTTGGAGATGATTGAAAGGAAAGCAGCATGGCATAAAGGTGGACCAGATGAGAAAGACTAATGAATCACTTTCTAATTGTTGAAATGACTCGTGACTGAAAATGATGGATGATCTGTGCCCTATGAAGCCAAAGGTTGAAGATTCCTCAAATATCGAAATCCATGACATTGAGGGGAGGAATTCTTCATGAGCAACTAGGTGTCTCACCATTGTTGATGCGGGGCCCTGGTTGAGAGGGAGCTTGGTGGTAAGTTTCTTACTTGGAAGAAACTTGAAATATGCCCTTCCTGAGTTAAGAGGGAGTGACGTATATGATTCTCTAATGCATGTGTCATGCACTAGACTAGGACTATTCACTGACAGGTAAACTAATTTACAAGCGGCAACAACTATATATACCCTTTAGTTTCTACGCAAAAAACACAGAACTCGGACAAGTTTCTCTGTGCAAAAGTGCGCATTCCTCTACGGTTTTTCAATGGTCCACAGTGCAGATTTAGGAGAAGAAAACAATGCGGATTGCTCTGTTATAGTGCAAATTTACTGAAGCATAAAAGTGCGGATTTCTATGGATGAGATCAAGGATTCAAATGCGGACTGTTCTGAGTCAAAAAGTTGCAGATTTCTGAAGTTAAAAGGTGCAGATTTTAAAGGTTAAAAAATGCGGATTTAAGAGGTTAAGAAGTGCGTATTTTAGAGAGTACTAAGAACAGATTTAAGAGAGTATTAAGTGCGGATTTCAAAGAGAATTTAAGAACGAATGTAAGGGAAACTCTGAGTAGTATTGCAGGCATCTTTGACTTAAATCACAGTGTGAAGAAGTCTGTCATAATTGCAAGTTCAAGGTAGTGTTGAAGTTCAAGGACAGTGAAGGTTAGTGCATAAATGAAGAGTCAACATTGAAGGTCAACAAAGAAGCAATGGCAAGGTCTTGGAAGCATACATAAGTCAAGGGTCTAAGTCTTGCTCATGGTCTATAAGAAGAATTTCTCATGGGTTTTCCTCTCCAAGAGGGAGAGGTTTTTCCCTGGCTCAAGGACCCTAATTTGGTGTCTCTTGTACTTTGATAATTGACTTGATGAAACACTAATTAAGCTAAGAAGAGAAGACTTAAGTAAATCAAATAACCTCACAAGTAATTATCAAGAAGAGAATTTGAATCAATCTCCAGCGCTCCAAATTCTCAACAGGGATGGCTCTACATCCTCCTCAATCTCAATATTGAGGACTAGGTCCTTCCATCCATCTGATGTACTCGTTGACCCCAGAGCAATAATAATGAAAGTGTACCTCATGATGAGGTAGGATTGTCTTTCTTCTCTAGATATGAGAGTGACTCCTGCATGTTCCTACACTAGATCCCTCTTGAATCTAACTCTTCCTACATTACTTTGTATTGTGATGATCCTCAAGATCTGTTTTCCTTTATCATATCCTCATCCAAGAAGTTAGTGAAAGAAGCATTCAAATACTCATGCAGGAAGAATAAACAAAGCAATAAAACACAATATCACAAATAAATAACATAAGTACTTATCTTTAATGAGGATTGTGCGAAGCGATCAACTCCCTCTTGATCCCGTGTCCATGAATAACCACTGTCGATCAACCATATGTCAATGTCATCTTCAGAAGAAGTGCATCCTCTTGAGCACCACCTGTATTCTCATATTAGTTCCTTCCAAGCCTGGCTATCAATGTTTAAGACGATCACTGGATCTGCATCATACCATCTTCTATTGGGAGACTAGCCCATCTAGGGTTACACTTAATCTGTCATAGGTACTTGAAGAACTCAATAGCTTCTTCACTTGATCATAAGCACACCTAGGGTTCCAATACTATAGAACCTAAGCCTTTACCATATCCAGGCCCTTCATAGGTTTTTTCTCAAACCCTAACCTTTATTGTAAGAAGAAAAGCTTCCTAGGGTTTATGTTAGACCCTAACAAACTTTTAGGTCTCCAACATCATCATCTCTTTCACTCTATTTGATCCATCATAGGTGTCTTCATGTGGTGATCTCAATGAATTTTCTTCAGCCCAACTCTGTTTCCATGTTAATTTTTAGGGCTAGATTATTCTTTGTTGTAGATAATTGCATTTTTAAAACTTTTTCAACATTTTCACATTTTATTCACCCATAATATTATATCATCATTAGCAAGTATGTAGAAAGAACAATAACATCAATGATGCAGAGGAACAATAAGGAAAAATA
Source organism: Pinus albicaulis (assembly GCA_034641835.2). NCBI lineage: Eukaryota > Viridiplantae > Streptophyta > Pinopsida > Pinales > Pinaceae > Pinus > Pinus albicaulis. Next base: position 1,577,605,601 of record CM076584.1, on the reverse strand, counting down.
GAAGAAAAGCATGCACGATAGAGACAACAAGATTTTGGTGGGAGACCAGGGCAAAATCCCACAAGGGGGAAATCCCATAATCATCTCTTCTTCTTCTATTAGATATTCATCAATGTTCAATTGAGATACAAAGTACAAATATTATGAGACATCATCATCAATCACATTAGGCTACCTAGGGCCAATCCAACAACATACCATATCATACTAGTCACACGAGCACGCTATATATCACTGTCACTATCATACTTCATTGTTGTTGTCATAGAGGTTCTTCCATCATTGTCATATCATCCTCATAGAGACAACCATACATCACTGTTGTAAAACTGTCATCCATAGCTGCGATCATTGTTATACACCAAAGGTTACTGCCATGTTAAGGTCACTGCATCAAGGTCACTGTCAAGATCATTGTCATATAGATCTAGGTCGCTGATATTGGGTTACTGCCAAAACATCACACTGTCATCAAAAGTACTGTAATCACTGTCATATCGATGGTAACTGTCACACATCAAATTCATTGTTACCAAGGTCATTGCCATTGAATTTTATTAAGGTCAATACCATGTATATCATTGTCCCATATCAAGAGCTCAAGAGCACTGTTATGAAGATCAAGGGAATTATCATATACATTGAAGTATATGCACCCCATAGTAAAGTGTGAGTCATAGGACATGAGCCATTGTAATGGAATAGAAAAGCGAGCCTCATAATATATGCGAGCTATTGTATGCTAGCCACTGTATGCGAGTCACTATAAAGTGAATCACTGTAATAAAATATAAAGTGAGTTACTGTATGCGTGCTACTATAAAGCATTGCGTGCCCCAAAGATTGAACCGAACCATTGTAGATGCGACTTATAAATATTAGTGAGTCACTGAAATATGCGAGTCATTATACAGAAAATTGCGAGCCTCAGAGAATTAGCCACAAAGTGCGAGCCACTGTAATATGCCAACCACTGTAGAATGCGGACCACAGAAACATGGAATGGGAGCCACTGTAACAAGCCATAGAAATTAATAGTGTGCCACATATAATTATACAAGCCACTATGATATGTATACGAGCCATAATAATGCAAGCCTCAAGGAATGCAAGCCACAAACCGAGCTATAGTAATGCAAACCTCAAGAAATATATAATGTGAGCCATAACAAACCATAGAGACAAATATTGCGAGCCAATGAGATGTATATACAAGCCATAGTAAATATGGGCCATAGAGAAATGCATAAGTCTCAGAGATTAAAGAATTCCATATGATCTGTCATGCGAGCAACTGAGATATTCGAACCATAGAAAGACATTGTGAACTACAAAGATGCAAGCCTACCTCAGATAACATTGAATTGATGCCGAAATGATGGAAGATGATGGCCAATATATAGTTGTTCCTTTGAGTGAAAAGTCATGACTATTGGGGCAGACTGACATGATGAGGCTGACTTGAAACTAGGAGGGAAAAACTTAAATTCAAATCCAGTCATAATAATTTTTAAATATATTTTCTTTAATAATTGCTTGCCCAAATTTGTACCACAATAAATAATAAGAGTGCCTCAAACACATTAATAACTATATTTTCCTTTATCAATATATTCTTTTTTAGATAAAATTGACTTTCCTTTGAGGTAGTTGGGTTTCTCATGGGAAATTCATCCCATAGCTGCCTCAAATTTCCAAATTTCAAGAGAATATTCAACTATGAGATATTCCACACATGCACAACTTAAACATTTATGTGCATATGAGAAGTTGGTGAGAATTAATGTATACCACATATATGAGATATTCCACACATGCGCAACTTCTGTTTATGTGCATATACATAAGTTGTGGATATACAAAATATATCACATATATGGAAGCCACACATATAAAAATTATGTTCAGCTTTCGTATATGTGCATATATGGAAGTTGTGTATATACGACAGATGTGCATACATAGAAGATGCACATATACGAAAAACGTCCACATATACGGGAGCTATGCTTATACGAAAGTTGCACATATACAAAATTCACACAACTTCTATATATGCACATCTTCTATATCACATTTATTCCAAATAAACGTAGCTTTCGTATATGTGCAGTTGTGCATATAAGGAATCTATGCGCATATATGAAATATATACGCATATATGGAAGTTACGAATATACAAAGGCTGCATATATATGGAGGTTTAAGTTGTGCACAAATTTTGTATATGCGCATATATGGAAGTTGTAGATATATGGTAGATGCACATATACAAAGCTCCACATATATGGAAGATGCACATATTTTTCGTATATACACAAATTTTGTATATGTGAAACTTTCGTATATGCACACATCTACTTTATATGTGCAACCTTCGTATATGCATAACTTCTGTATACACACATATACATAAGTTGTGTGAAACTTCTGTAATATGAAAATACGGTAGTATCCAGATATGCAAATCTTTTGTATATGCACATATATTCTATATATGCAAAAAAATTGTATATGCGCAACTTCCGTATATGTGTAACTTCTGTATATATGCTTCTTCTGTATATGTGCATATTTGGAAGTTGCACATATATGGTTGATGCACGTATATGGAGGATATGTGCATATACAGAAGATATGCACATATATGGAAGATGTGCATATATGGATGTCAGGAAACTTCTATATATGGCATATACGAAAATCTCCAGATATGCATAACTTTCATATATGCACATATGTTCTGTATATGCGCAACTCTGTATATGCACATATTTTTTGTATATGCACAAATTTTGTATATGCACATATCTTTCATATATGTGAAACTTTTGTATATGTGCATATCTTCTTTATATGCACAAATTCCGTATATGCACAAATTTAATATATGCACTTCTTCAGTATATGTGTATATCTTCTGTATATGTGCATATGGTCATTTCCTTGAACCAAGAACCAAACACTTTTAGCAACAAGTTCTTTTCATGAGCCCCTACTCCCATTGAACCTTAGAAGTAGTAATTGATTTCCAAGAAAGAACACAATTTCTTTTAACTTTGTTACCAACCTAGAGAAAATGAAGGGATTCTATCTTATTTTTTTATACAATCCATCTTTGGATACAAGCCAATGAAGACTAGTAAACTAAAATGACCTCAATTACCAATTTCACAAGAAGAAACTTGCCTAAATGGGATAACCACCTATTGCAAAAAACATGAATATGTTTCTTCATATTTACTAAAATGAAATGCTAATCTAGCTTTAAGTATTTGTTCTCTTTAAGTATGAATCTTAAATACTTAAATCACCCCCCACCAACCACACTCACCCTAACCAAAAATTCCTTAAGCTACCGCCCCCCCCCTCCCCTCCCTCAACACACAAAATTTTCTCAAGCTAGATAGATAGGATATTTTAAATAGAAATGTGTTCTTTTTTAGATAATCCACAACAATATATACAATATTTGGATATATTTATGACAATACTAGCTATCAAATAGAAAGTACAAAAGTGCTTCTATCTAATCAAAGTGTCTCATAATCCCTTTTGAAAATATCAGAATTGCATCAACAAAGAGAAGATGAGAGATAAAAAAAATTGGCTAATCGGGGCACCCCTAAAATGATTCCTCTTCTTTTCATCAATAATGAGTCTACAAATACCTTTAATTGCTAAAATAAAAATACGAAGAGAGGGGGAGGGGAATCCCTATTGTAATCCTCTTCCTAAATTACAAAAGGTGAAGCAACACCATTAATAGGATCAAAAAATAAGGTTGAACCAATTAAATTTAGTACAAAAGAAACAAAGAAATAAAAAAAACCTAAATGGACAAGGAGAAACCTAAAAAATATGTTATAAGTGTGTTCTATTCTTTCCACGACTATCCGCACGAATGAGGGAGGGGTGGGGGTGATATCCCTCTCGGTTCTTTGCGTCAGGCGTAGTAGGGGGGTCACGGGGGGGTCGAATCCCCACTTAACGGGGGGTTTGCAAGGGGGCAGTAGCCCCCCTACATGGGATCCGAGGCAACACCCCAAGAAATTTTTTTTGGACCCTATATTAGGTGGGTGGACCTACCTATGGTTTTGTGCATGGGTTTTCACATGGTTTTGGGCATGATGGTTATGTTCTAATCTAAGGTTAATGGATTGGTGTTTATGGATGCTTTGACACACACACACACACATTGTAACATTGAAAGGAATATAATGAAAAATCGATCTGGTAGTCTCAGTTTTGGGATCCAAGAGAATATCTCTACGTATATGCTTTTCATGTTTATGTTTTCTCCATTGTTTATTTTCTATTTTTAAGAATTCATTTCAATGTAATTTCTGTACAAGATTAAAACCTACAAAATCATCTAACCCTATAGAAAACCTTTGATATATCCACCTTATAAACCATTGCTTTGTGATGACGTAGATGGATAGAATGTAATCCTTCTTGGGTTAGCCATATAGGTTCAAGGATTTATCTTTCATTTTATAAATAATCTTATATATTGAGTTACAAAGGAACATGCACATGAAATGTTCATAGTTGGATGGATTGTCAAATTTTGGAATAAGGGCTAGAACAATGGAATTGAAAAGGGCTATAATATGGCCCAATTTTCGAGAGTATTTAACAACCTTGAGAAAATATTCCCTATGAAATTGAAATATCCTAGTAAAATTCAATCAGATGCAAATCATGACTTATTATTTTTCTATTTTTGGAACATTAAGAGAGATTTTTCTAATTCTTCCTTCGAGACTTCTTCCATAATTTGGTTGTTCCTCTCTTAATCAATAAAACTAGGGAAAAGGGATGTTTATGGAAAAGCATGGTAAATGGTAGCCCTTGGCCTTTCTTGGTACAAAAATATAGAATGCTTGGTGTCTTTATTAGCTAAGTTAGTAAAAGATGAAGTTTGGGAGCTATCTAATCATGAAATAACTAGATGGTATTTGTGGATTTTCAATGATTTTCAATGATTTGAAAATTGATGAAATAATTTTGTATTTCCATCTCCTTCTTGAAATGATTTGTATTAATTGTTGGTTCATTTTCATTCTTGCTGATATTTTTGGTTTGTCCTTGGGATTAACAGTTGAATCTTGTGATAAAAAATGGGGTTCCTTGGTGGATTGTTGTTGGGGGGGCGGGGAGGGACACCCTACTTATTTGTGTTATAGGCATTGGAGAAGGGATAAAGGCTTGTTGGAGTACCTCATGGGATTTTCTATGACTTATCATATTTCTCCTTTACTTCTAAGGGTAGTTTTAGGGACTCAAAGACCTTTGTATGTTTCAGAATTATCTCTCTAATTTTTGGAGATCTGACGCATGTGTTCAGGAGCTTGTATTTTCTATTTCTCCTATTTAACTTTTGGAAGACTATGGGGTAGAGACATGGCTCCAAGGGATTTATTCCTATACGAGCCACTAAAATTACTATATCCTAGCTTTTGGAGGAAGAAAAATTTGTTGTGGTAGGGGCCAAAAGGGGTGGCAAAGTTTGGATTTGGTGTGGGGGGAGGAAACCTGGAGATAGGCAGTAGGAGGTGGTTCGTTGGATGGTGTCTATAAAGTGAAGGGTGGTGGCATTGTTTAAAGTGCCTAGAATGTATTGGGATTGTGGGACGTTTGAGAAGGCCACTTCAACTGGGGGGATTTGGAGGGGTTGGATTTTATAGTTGAGGACGATAGTAGGTGGGCATATTTGGCTTTTGAAACTTGGCACAAGCTCGTCAACACAATATCCATGTAGTGTCAGTGTGGTGGGGTTCACTGAGGCATAAGGCCACATGGGAAAATGGCGCAACACCACCTAGACAATCAATATTTGGGGGAAGAGATGGACTCGAATCTAACACAAAGGTATAATTGAACCACTACCTCCCTTTATTCACTTGAAAACTATGTACAACACATCACTTTACCCTTGGATTAGCTTGGACATGATCACCATGATGATAGAAGCATAGTCATTAGTTTCATGAATAACTTGCATTGAAACAAATGGAATATGTAGGATCGGTTGACCACTAAAAAATGTAGACAAAGGAGGATGTATGAAATGCTATAGTGTCTAGAAGGTCGGTTAGCACACATGTAAGGACATGTGCATTATGCCTTTATTCCTACTCCGTCACCTGGTACTATTTCGGACAACACAACTCCAGTTATTTATTCGGACGAAGGATGATTGTCGGATGCATTCAGATCCTAGGGTTATTTTTGTCACATTGGGATATCTGTATGTGGTTTTATAGTTTTCCTTGTCTTTTGATAATGTGGTTTTGTTACTAATTTCTAGCTAAAAAAAAACTTTTAGGAGTTAGGCTAGAATACTTTTGTAAATTTTTTCCTCACGATAACATCATATTGGAATTAACATAAAATTTTGACTTCCATTGTAAAAATAATAATTCAGTCTCTTACCAGTTGCTTGACCAAGTTTTCCTCACCATGCATTTTTTGTATTTGTTATTTGTGCATTGTGTATTCACACATTTTTGGGTTTCAACCGATTTTTTGTCATCGTGTGTGCTCTGCTACAAGGTTGTCTACTTGGCATTTAATTGTAATATTTCCTTGGCTATTGTGGTCTTTGGCCTTTCAAATGCATCTATGGTCACCGTCTTGTGGTTGTCGTCGAAGGTACTAGGCTTTCCAGCCCTGCTAATGTTTTCCCAATTCATAATAAGAGCATAACTATGAACACCATTGTTATGGTCATGATTATCATGGAAATAATTGATGTCATCTAAATTATCACTGCCTTTCAAGTTATTGTGCTCCCTTCCACTACAAGGAGCATCATTAATTGTGCAGGTGTGGCAATGTCCATGACTTCATGAGAATGAGAATGGGAATGGTTGTGTCCATGCCTTTCATGAGAATGAGAATGAGAAGAACTCGCATCATGGGCATGATGATGCACTTCATGAAAAAATTTCAACCACACAAGATTGATCACAAGTCCTCTCACTGAAACAAACAATAAACAATATGTAGAAATCTCTTATGGTCATAGAATCGCTTAATGGACTCCATAGCTACAAGATACCTAATAAATACCAAGAAAAAAACATTCACATACCTAGAAAGCACCTCAAACCTCAGATAATGATAATTGAACTTGTTGTTTGCAGGAAACCAAGAAATATAAGAAGTATAGAGCCTAATCACAAGGTTTGTTTATTCGAACAACATGTGGCAAGCCTCTGAAGTAAGCCCCAGGCTGTTGTTCATGAATCCATAGATGAACTCGACTGCCATAAAGACATGTATTGATCAAAAGGAAAAGTGTGACCTTCTGTGACTTCCCTTTTCCCTTTCTCTCAAAACATTATTATTATTATTTTATTATTATTAGTGAATTTATAAATCTTCAGTAGTCTTGTAAATTACAAAAAATAAAATTTATTTTCCTCAGGCTTTGAAAATCCTGAGTTCTATTTATTTATTTCTGATATTTATGTTTCTAAGATGTTTGTGGCATGAAGCTATAGATTTAATTATAATTTAAGGTGATAATTAGTCTATAGTATGTTCATTTTTTATAATTTCGGGTGATAATTAGTCTATAGTATGTTAATTTTCTAGGTCTCATAGAAGAATATGGTTAATACCATAGAGTTTATTTATCTTTTGTATTTTTATATTGCCATTTAATTATTAAATGGATATATCTAATATTTTATTTAACAAAAGAATAATTGTGGTATCTTGAATATCACATATCACATGTCCTATACTATTGTTTATAGTATAATTTTGTGAGTTTGTAGGATGGGTTAAACCAGAAATAAAATTTTGGTAAATAAACGTCTAAACTAATCTATCATATTTATTTTAGAGAAATTGATTCTTATCATGAAAAAAATGGAATAAAAAAGATGTTAATGTGAAATTTCGATGGCTAAATATGTCTCAAAATCCTTGGTAAAAACTTAAAAACTTTTCTAAAATATCTATCTATAAAAAAAATAAAAATAAAAATAAAAAATAATCATTTACTATGAAGGCACAAGTAATATTCAAATACAAATTTATTCTAATAGTATTAATTAATTAATATTTGAAATGTTGAATGGATAATTTTAATTACATATCTCTTATTTTACACTATAAGTGGTTGAATGTTGTAAAAGTAAAAGATACCTCATGGGGAAGGATATCTAGAGTGATTCATAGAAGCATATTGGTAATGATGTTTATATCTCCAAGAATTTAACTAAAAATAATCATGTAATTCATAAATTTTAATTAAGTTGGCCTAGGAATTGGATTATATGTCAATTATAAAATAAAATTGAATGAAGAGACGTGCTAAAATGTATTGAGCACTCCAAAAAGCATTATTCAATATATTTTTTAGGTATTGTATTTTCTCATAAGCTTTCTCTCCTCAAGAATTTGTATGCATGTATCCTTAAAACCATGAGCTTGAATATTAAGCTATTCTTATTTTTTTCTCCTTATTTTAACTTTTCAAACATTCATTATATATGTCTTATACATGTTTAAACTACTTTATAAATTTTATAAATTTTTATGTACTTTCCAAATTATGGAAGTTATTTATCCCACATTTAAATAAATTTGAGGGGTAGTTATTTATTTCCTATACTTGTGTTTGGAATACAATTGAATCAATAATCTATAGACTTGATTACAATTTCATGTTGATTGTTAGTTTATATTGTTCTATTTTTCTAGATAAGTATAGATAGAAAAAATGACCATATTTTTCTTCATTTGTTAGACAAATGTAAACCTTTTTGATATTATATTTTAGTTTTTTAATGAGCATATCTAAGATTTAAGTTGATAAGAAATAATGGTGGTATCTTTACCATCATATATTTTCCCATTGTTAATTGGTAGGAACTTGAGCATCATATATTTTCCCCCTAATATAATTTTGTTAGTTGGAAAGATGGCTTAAAGAGGAAATGATTCTTTGGCCATGAAAAAATACATGATCAATTTGATCAATCTTTTCCTAGAAGAGGATTTTAAAATTTAAAAAAAAAAAATTATAATTTTTAATCACATATATGTTAGTTTATACTCATTATTAACTATTGGATATTGTGAATTATAGATAAGAGGTAAGACAATTAAATCGCTAACCCCCCTCTCTCTTTCTCTCTCGATCGATATATATATATATATAACTCTTTTATGATGCCAAAATGACCTAATCCATGATTATTTTTTGCAAAAAAATTAAATGGAATTATTAATACAACATAAAATCGATATGTATTGTAAGGAAAGGTCTTAGACAATATTTGTAGTAGGTTCTATATTATTAGTGAGTAGTATACTTTTATGATGATCTAATGTTGCTATATATTTTTGGGTAGTTCATAGATGATATTTGTCGGCTCTATATTAGTAGCGAGTAGTATATTTTTATGATGATTCAATGTTGCTATATATCTTTGGGCTTGCTACACATGGTGATGATACATGGCATGTTGCTTGTTTTAATGTTGTGATTTTGCAAATTGCAATAAGAGTATATGGAATGGGTATAGCATTTGTGGCTGTAAAAGTAAAATATAGTTCATGGAGAGACATTTTTGAAATGATTCACATAGACATGTTACTGAAGATGTTTATATATTTTAACATTTAACTTAAAATAATTTTATAGTTCATACTTAGTAAGTGATTTAGATTAGAAACTATGATTATTAGAATGTATATCACTTCTAAAGAGTATTCTATAATATATATGAGAAAAAAATACATATATCTATTTTCATTATTTTCTTCATAACTCTCACACCTTAAAATTAACTCTGAATGATATAGATAAATAGAATGTTTATATATTTTTATTTCCTTTCGCAACTTTTCATTGATGTCAAAGAAGGAAGTATCGTTTGCTCGACGGGAGGACAAAGAAGGCAAAGTCTGAACCCTTCTTTCTAGATTCATTGGCCGGTTACAACTTTCAATAACCAACAACCAACTTTCTTTTCACGATTCCACCTTCTTTCACGATTCCACTTCGGTTTCTCCGCCTTTCATTTCCTCTTCTCCGCTTATTTGAAAAGCTAGGAGCTCCTGTGAGTAGTTCTGCCTTCCCCATGAACGCTAGTGAGTGGATAGACCACATTATAATGGATATTATAAAATTTGGATATAGATTTAGGAAATGTTAATATGAGATGTTAACAATAATAAATTTAGTTTTAAAAATTTAAGGAAATTACATGCAAAACAATTTAATAATATTTTCATATTTTATATCTTCAATTTATAGTTATATTTTATATGTTTAATATAAGATATAATATTATTATAGATTTTAATAAGGTCAGTATTAGATTGTTTATTTATAATAATTAGTTTGGTTTAAATATTTAATTTCTAATAATTATCTTATAAAATTATGTTATTTTATATTATTATTTTTAAATATTATTTCTCACTTAAAAAAAAGATGTCATATAAAATTGTATTTAAGTTAATTAGATTTCATCTTGCTTTACACATAAATTTCAATATAAACTATTTACTAGTTTTTTTGGCATAGTAGATAAAATTAACTTATCTTAATAATAAATATCAAATTAACTAATTTATAATCTTGCCCATTCATAATTATAACACATGTTAAGCATTTACTTGAATAATAATAAATTTAATATAATAAATAATATTAAAATTTCAATATTAAATATAAGTTTGATATAATTTGAATACTATTTTTCAATTTAAAGGACAAAATTTCAACCTACTATTTGACACTATGTGTAACATGTATATTATATCTATTTAAAAAAGAAAAAGGAAAATAAGTATAGTTATTTTTATCTAACATTTCAACCTACTTACACAGTTTAATGTTAAACATATATATATATATATATATAATTTGAATTTTGATGAACTTAAAAAAAAATTGTAAAATTTTACAAAGTAATCAAATAAATGATGTAGCTTAAATTTTATCCATAAAATTAATAAAAAAATCTTAAATAAGAAAGGGAAATATATTTATTTTTGTTTTTATTAAAAAATATATACTTTTATTGAAATGAATATAATAAATTCATTTATATATATATATGTGTGTGAGAGAGAAAAATAAATAAAATAACTTCTTAATACAAAAATAATAATTTTATTTACTTAATTTTTTTTAAAACTTCAATTTCATTTTTTAATCCTAAGTGTAAGTTAGGGGTTGTTAAATTCTTAATTTAATTGCATTAATTATATTAATGTATCTTGCTTAAAATTTAATATAAAATTTAGTTGAGGGGTATAGAATAGATAGTGATGGGTGTACTATTAAGGCACTCCATGATGTGAAAGTTATTGACCATGTTAAGGGTTAGTCTGATCTGACAGCTTATATGCCTCTGGTCTCAGTTTCTCAAGCCAAAATTTAAAAATGTAGTCATCTCAAGACTCACACCACTTAAAAAAACAAAATTAAAAATGTATACAAAATTCTAAATGAAAAGTTTAAGATATTTTTATTTTCATATATATATTATTTTTATTTTCCTTTTTTCTTATTAAATAAGTTTCCTATATCATTTAATTAAAAAGTTACAAAAGAAATTAATGTTTTTAAACATTTAAAAGAACTAGACTTCAAATTCATTTCTTATAAATTATAAATTTACAAAATAAATAATATAATATTTTTAAACATAGAAAAGTACTAGACTTCAAATTCATTTCTAATTATAAAGATTTTTAATCCTTAAATCAAGTTGTTATTTACATCAATAAGTTTTATTTTATTAAAAAATAGATATAAAATTTGATAAGAATGGTTTCAATAAAATGTAAAAATAGATATAAAATTTGATAAGCATGGTTTCAATAAAATTTATGATACACAATTTTAAAGGAAGGAGTGGAAATATCATGATCTCTATTACATTGAAGAGTCATATTTAATCATTTAAGTGTCTTTTATTACATTGAAAAATCATATTTATTCATTTAACTATATTTTATTGATAAGAAATTTTCACATGGAAGTTACTGCATATTTAATGAAACTACTGCCATCGAAACAACTTACATTATCTTGAATTAAATGTGTAAGTAGCCATATGTGGCTTTAATTCCGATTCAGCATTTGCTGGAAACCTTGACCTTGGATTGACATTTGGAAACCTTGACCTTGAAATCAAAATAGAGTGGGCCGGAAAATTTTAAATATCAAAAATAGGTGGGAAAATTCGTTGTGGGTTGTTCAGATCCATCACGCCCATGGTGGATCATCTGCCATCGGCATAAGCCATAATGATGAACATTAAATAAGTACAAAGACATCATCAACCCTCGGAGAAATTATGTACACGTTTCACACCCAATGCAAATGTTAGATTCCTTCTCCAAGACTCTCCTTCGGATGTATTAATGGGCGTATAGCCTTGGAAATATTGGTTGTCCCTAATTTAGAGGTTAATTGATAAAGACAACACATGTGATTTTTTTCATGAACAAAATTTTGTTATAATCACTTGTGTGATTTGATTATAAGTTGAGATACTCGGGTGTTGTTATGGTTAAGATACTTATCAATAGAAGGTTATGGTAATAGTATGTTGTATAGTGTTATGATGAATTAATGTTATGTTGTATTAACTTGTATAATGTTACGAGGATAGATGTTCAGTTAAGTTAGATTTATAAACATAATTTATTTATTATTATAAATTAAAAGAAAAAATTGAGAATTTTATAAAATTTAAAATTATATCAAAAAAATTGGGGAATTGGATTTAAAAATATAAAAATTAATATTTTTTATATAATTTAAAATTTAAAAATTATAAAAATGTTATTTAATTTGTTTTTTGGTTTATTATTATTTTAAGTCTAGTATAAGGATATGTATAATTATTATTTTTTATTATATAAAATGATTGGATATGTGTAATTTTTGTTTTATTATATAAAATGATTGAATCATGGTGTTATAATTGATGACTTTTTGCTTAAATATAACTTTGGTACCTTTACGTGAGGGGTCGTGATCATTTGATCGTGCCCCTTCTTCCTAAATTAATCCTAAATAATATATAACAATTTAATTTTTATACATAATATAGTCTTTCCCTCATGAAATGCTTTGTCCTTAAAGCATAAACAACGAAGGATGCTGGCGATGAAAATATTTTGTTTCCTAAGAAACAATTTTTTTTTGGTAGGCTTGTGGCAATTATAGCTTTCAATTCTACTAAAAATTATTCATTATTCAGTGTAGGAAGTGTTTTTTGTGTTGTTTGATGTTTCCCAACATATTTTTTAAATAGGAAATATGGAAAACATTATGGACATGGCTTGTTTCCGGTAATTTCAAACCATAAGCAACTTGACTAATTTTCATGATGATTTGATATGGTCCATAGAACTTAGGAGCTAATTTGTTTTTTCCTTTTTTTTTTAATGATAGTTGTTTGTAAGGTTGGAGCTTGACATATACCCATTCTCCTTCGCTAAAATCTCTTTCTAATCCATGTTTGTCAACTTGTAGTTTCATACAGATCCTTGCAATATTGAAATTCTCCTTTAGTGTTTGAACAACTTTTTGGTTCTCTATTTAATCTTTTATTGGTGGAAATTTTATATCATTTATGGCTAATTCCTTACATTTCGGAGGATCATAACCATGGAGAGCTTGAAATGGCGTCATTTTTGTTGAAATGTGATAAATGGACTTGTACCACCATTATGTCAAATGTAACTAAACTTCAGGCCATTTGTTCTGCTTGTCTGTTACAAAACAACGAAGGTATGCTTCCAAACATTTATTGACAATTTCAGTGTTCCCATCTGTCTGGGGATGGTATGTTGAGTTCACGTTAAGGGATGTCCCAAATTTCTTGAAGAACTCCTTCCAAAAGTTTCCCTTGAACTTGGCATCTCAATCACTAACAGTGATTTTTTTAAACCCATGCAATTTGTAAATGTTTTTGTAAAATATTTCAACAATTTGTTTTGCTAAATCTGAAGTTCTTACGCCCCTGAAGTTTGCATATTTAATGAGTCGGTCTACAACCACAAGGATTTTATCCTTCCCATTTGCTAATGGGTAGCCTTTCAATGATGTCCATCACTATTTCTTCCCACTTTTGGTTTGGTATATGTAGGGGATGGAGCGATCCCAATGTCAAACTCTTTTAATTTTTGTTTTGCATTTATCACATTCTACCACATATTTTGAATTTTCTTGTACATCCCTTTCCAAAAAATTGATTGTAATATATTATAGTAGGTTTTAAAGAATCCCACATGTCAAACTGTTGGTGAATCATGACACTCATTCATAACTTTGGTTTTAAATTTGGAAGTGGGACTTAAAATAAATTTTCCCCTTATACCAAAGGATTTCATTCTTCCATTCGAGTTTTGAGTTTTGAATAATATTATTGATTAAGTTACATGTATATGGATTCTTTGCGTATTCACTTCGAATTTCATTTAACCATTCTGGGGCTATAGTTGAGATTTCTAGTAATGTTGGGTCTTCATCTTTTCAAGATAGAGAATCAACTACAACATTTCCTTTACACTTCTTTTGGAAAATTTCAAAATCAAAGGTAGTTATTTTATCCAACCATTTTTGTTTTTCTGCCAAATTTTTTTTTTGTTGTAAAAGGTATTGCAGGATATTGTGATCCGTACGTATAAAAAAATTGCTACCTAGAAGATATTGTCGTCATCTGGTTAGGGCATGCATGATAGGAAACATGTTTCCCTAACTCTAATAATTTATGAAAACCCCTTGTATGCATTTATGAAACCCTAGCACAAGCTCTAGGTTCCCTCACCTTGTTGAAAATGCCCAAATAGAGAAGCCTTATTGAAGATTCTCATGATGCCCTAGTCTTTGTTTCTTATTTAATAAAGAAACCCTAATCTTAATAATTACATGCCATTAATGTCAAGATTTTAATGAATAAAGAAGTAGACTTAATCTAGAATCCCTTCCCTTAAACATGAATGACGCCTTAATCCTAAAACCCTATCCACATCCCAAAGGCCTATTCTAGATAATCATACACTAACCCTAAATTGTTGAAGCTTGCTCCATCTGTCAATAATGATAGCATGTCAAAATAATGAAAAAACCCTAAGATATGTGATCCCCTTGTTCCATGGAAGAAACATTCTAGCAGGATTGTTGTGGAAAACACTCATAAGATAGAAGAGAAAATAATAATGTCATCTTTAGAGATAATTCCTTAGCAAAAAGATTACACTAGCTTGTAGAGGCTTCCAAAAGCTTTCATGCCTCCTAATTCTTTACTAATGAATGTAAATTAATTTTTGAAGTTAAAATATGTCAAAAATTGACAAACTGGCAATCCTACTCAAGTCGGCCCTCATGTCGACTCCCTCCTTAACCAACATACATATTTCTTCACCTTATGCTCAAACAAGTATAAATACAAACCTTAGGTCTTCCATTTTGGGAAAGAATTCATTGAAAAAGAAAGAATATTTTCGGGACCAAGGATGAGGATAGACACATAGTTTGAAGGAAATTTTTATTTCTTTTGGATCAAGTAAAGAAGGAAAAACTCACATATATGTGGAAGGAATCAAACTCAGATACAAAAAGCTCTCATCTCAGCTCAAACATGTCACTTAGACCTATACCTGAAATTTCAGACATGTGCCTAAAATCTTAGATCTGTAACATCTGTAGTGCTTGGACCTGTGGAAATGGATATGTGACATGTAAACCTTGGAAAAATGACAAAACCAGACTTGTGAGAAGACTTTTAGTAGTTTTTTTTCAAGCATTATTTGAAGCAACCTAGTGATAGATTTGAAGACACCTTTGGCCTTTTTTTTTGAAATTATTTGAGGACAACGTTGGATCAGGAAGAGAAGTATAGAAGAGAAGATATAGAAGATTTGTTTATAATTTTGTAGGAATGTTGAAGAAGAAATTTTGGAGCAACCTAGTGACATATTTTGAAGCAGTCCTATAATAATTTTCTAAAGCAGCCTAATCATATTTTTTGGAGCAACCCACTAACATATTTATAGCAGAATGTTTGAAATCTTTGGAGCATCCTATTGATTCTTTTGAAACAAAATTTAAGGAGCATACTTGGAAAATTCTTGTAGCGGTTGTTGGAATTTCTTTGTGTAGGATACTTGAAGTTTTGTGAGAAAATTGGATGATTGAAAACTGTGTAGAGAATATTTTGAATTTGTGAAACTTCTTGGAAGATTTTCTTTGGAGACCTTAAAGCAATATTGAAGGACCCTTGAAGACATCATCATTAAGACATTGAAGGCTTTGGTAGAATCTTCAAGATATTCACTCAAAGGTATTTTTGGTTGTGAACTATGATAAAGAAAATGATGGAAAAAAACACAAAGATGAACTAGAGACGACAACTGAAATAAAATATGAAGGAACCAATTACATAAAGGAAGATTAATATGAAGATAAATTTGAAGTAGAAATTTAAATAGACCTCAATACAAAGCTTGTATAAGCCCTAGCAGTCTGAAAAAGGAAAATGGGGAACTTAAAAAGCAAGTACAAGATGTTGATCATGATATTGACAACACAAAGAAGGAAGTTGTCCTTTTAAGGCAACAAGTTCAAGAAATATATGAGGAACTCAAAAATCTTAAGGAAGATTACATCAAAATAAGAATAAACATCATGAAAAGCCCATATCCATGACAACACAATTAGAAAAAAAAATCAGGGAAGACATTCAAAAAAATGGTCTTAGACAGAGGTCTGAGAAATTGAGTAAATCCGAAGCTAAAATTGGCCAGTATAAGAAGAGGTCACCTCCCTAAAACCTCATTTAAAGGAAGCAAATAAGAAAATTCAAGAAGCTAAAGATAAACATCTAATCCTCCTAAAAGGACAAGTTGATGAAGTAGAGAAGGAAAGAAATATAATTTTATTCCAATTAAAGGAAAAGGATGAAGATATTTTCATATTGAAATCGAATGTCGTATCTTTTAAAGTCAAAACATGTGAAGCAACAAGGATTAAGGAAGAAATGGAGAACCAACTAACAATGAAATGTGAAGAATGTGAAGAAATGAAAGAGGAGATTATCTATCCTTGAAAATAAATTGAATTGTTGAACAAGAACTTGAATATTTCCCAAGCCTTGGATGACATACTCAATCATCAGAGATCACCACTGGACAAATCAGGTGTTTAATATGTTGGTGTGCCTTTTAGCAAAAGTGATTAAATCCCTAATACATCTAAAGAAAATAAGGTGGAGAAGCCTGGAAATTATGAAAATACCCCCAACTCCAACATAATCAAGGATAGGAGTCAAACTACCATTGGAAGATCCTTTGCTCTAAGAAGATATGATGAAAGCAGTAATGAATGTCATCAAAGAATCTCAATGAAGAACAACTTCAGAAGTGCACAAATGCAATCCTCATTCTCCAAGTATCCAAGTATAATTTTTAGCTATTTTTATTCTTGTACAAATTTTTGGCACATGGATAAAGATTACAGGGCATATAACAAAGATGATTCCAATTAGTTTCCCAAAAGAAAAATTGCAAGGAGATACTCCAATGTACTTACCAATAGAAATTATGCTCCACCATTCATGTATAAAACTAAATTCTTCAGATTCCATAATGTTGGACATATAGCTCGAGATTTCAAAATGAGGTGGGTTCCTAAATAATCTGAAGAGTTTTCAACCAAACAGGGAAAAGTGTCCTAAAGTTTTGGAGAAGGAAGTAGATTTCACCAGAAGAAGAACATGTTAAATGTGACCTGAATACTCAAGGCATAAATCCATACTACTAATAAAACTTGGGCATCACAAGTAGAGACTAAGTTCCATCAACGTTTTTCCTATTAAGAAGATCATGCATATTGTTAGGGGGAGCATAGGTCAAAATAATGGTTACTTAAATATTGTCTCTCAAAGTTAAGCACTATGACAGGTGGAGTAAGCACAACAAGAATAACATTATGGCAAGGATAAATCCATTTTTTCAGGGGGAGTTTCCCTTGATGAAGATAGGGGAAGACCCTTGATAATAGAAAGAGAAAGCACGATGACAAGAAGGAATAGTATAATGACAAGGGGAACACCATATGAAGGATTTACCATTGATGTCAAATGGGGAGAGAATGCTGAAAGAAGGAGACTATTTCCATCAATGGTAAAGGGGGAGATTATTGGATAAGGTTATCATTGATGTCAATATGATGTCATATCTAACATTATTGAAGCTATCCCTATGTGTCATTAATGCTAGCAAGGTCTTGATGTTTGATGGCTATTGATCAGGTTCTCAGTGTTAAAGCTAAAAAATGAAAGTGCTCAGAATAGATTGGAAATTGAACGACAATGAAGAGCTCGTCGTCAAGAATCCAACACAATTTGTTTCATCGAAAATCAACTCCGGATGAGGAAGATAGAGCCTGTTGTTCGTTTTCCTAAACATGGAAAAACAAATTTGCAGAAAGGAAAAAATGTTGACATGGCAGCCCAGTCAGCAAAGAAAAGGATATTTTGGGAATATTCTGTCATTTTCGCCCAATGACATTGTGACAAGTGTCACTGCACGATTCGTCGACAAGTTTGGAAGGTAAATTTTTTTTATGCTATCTCCTAAGGTCGAATTTCATATTTTAATGGGTATTGAATTTTTATTAATGGTTAGGATAGTCCAACCAGAGGTGGACACATGGTGCAGCCAAGGGCCGCCACGAAACCCCTCTGGTGGAAGAAGGTCAAGGTCAAATCATGGGTTTTATAGTCTGAATTATCAAATGTCATATTATATCAATGATTGAATTCCAACTATGGTATAGTCTGAATATCAATTTGTATTATAAATCAAAGGTTGGAGGGTCAAAATTATCAACATATACAAAGGTCGGTTGATATATTAATGTGGGTGGAAAAAGTATTATACACAGGCTAGGCAAAGGTCGGGGCTCGACCCCGCGACCTCCCCCTACACAACACGCCCATATAACCACCATACCACAAGCTTGGATCTTAATATATGTTGGACATGAATTATGTTTGTTTCAATATGTGATGACCGGCGGGGGTAAGGATGGGGCCAACCCCCTCACCAGAAGACCATATGCGGAAGACCAGAGCAGAGCGCTAAAGACTAATGGCACGAGATTAAGGTTAACGCGGGGTTTAATTAACCCATAACTTTTGTTTATGTGCTAATCCTTTTCTCTAATCCGGATTTAATTAAAACACACTTAGTGCATTTAATCCCATTTATCAATTAGTTAAACTGGAGTTTAATTTGGCGGCAAAACTGGCGGAGCCCTCAAATTCGGCGCCAACCAGAAATTTAGCGGCCCTAACTAGAGTTTCTCCATTTCTAGTGGAGATTTCCTAGGCCAAATTGTTTAGGCCATAACTTTTGCAAAATTTGACCAAATTGGGAGAAAGAAGAGGCTATTATGGATTATTTGGACATTATGAACACATTGAATTGGGTTTCAGGAGCATTATACGATTTTAAGCAACACGTTTGTCACATTTGAGCTAATACAGAGGCCCAAGCCATGGAAGCTGGACCAAGGAGATGTAGCCCAGGAGGGGTGAACTCCTTCATCAAAACACTGTGTTAATGGATCATTTGGATGGTTTGATGTACATTTTATTGTTGTTGTTTAGAATTATGTTTTAATGTGTTTTTTCTCATAAATTTAACATAAAATTCAATACATTTACCTGTTTAACGCTCACAATCACCTCAAGGAAACCTATGCACATGAAGCAAAAGATCAACAAATTGTTTATAATTTTGAAGATGAAATTAGCACAAAAAAACTAACATTCAAATTCAGATCACTTACATGTTTCCCTAACTTTAATGATGTATGAAAAGCCCTTGTATGCATTTATGAAACCCTAGCACAAGCCCTAGGTTCCCTCACCTTGTTGAAATGCCCTAAGAGAGAAGCCCTATTGAAGATGCTCATGATACCCTATTATTTTTTCCTTATTTAATAAAGAAGCCCTAATCCTAATAGGTTTACGCCAATATTAATTTCAAGCCTTAAATGAGTAAAGAAGGAGCCTTAAGCTAGAAGCCCTTGCCTTAAACATGAATGATGACTTAATCCTAAAATCCTATCCACGCCCTAAAGAACGATTCTAGATAATCATACCCTAGCCCTAAATTTTTGAAGTCTGCTCCATATGTCATTAATGATAGCATGTCAAAATAATGAAAAAAATCCTAATCTATGTGATCCCATTGTTCCATGGAAGAAACTTTCAAGCATAGATGTTGTGGAAAACAATCATAAGATGGAACAAAATTAATATTGAAATCTTTATATATCATTCACTGGGAAAAGTATTACACAAACTTGTAGAGGCTTCCAAGAGCTTTCAAATGAGCACTCACATGCCTCCTAATTCTTTACCAATGAAGATAAATTAATTTTTGAGGTTAAAATATGTCAAAATTTGACAAATTGGAAAGACTACTCAAGTTGGCTCTCATGTTGGCTCCCTCCTTAACCAACAAACATGTCTCTTCACCATACACTCAAACAAGTATAAACACAAACCATAGGTATTCCATTTTGGGCAAGAATCCGATGAAAAATAGAGAACATTTTTTTGGGATTGAGGAAGAGGATAGACACAAAGTTTGAAGGAAGTTTTTATTTATGTTTTGGATAAAGTAAAGAAGGAAAACTCAGAGATCTATGGAAGTAATCAAACTAGAATACAAAAAACACTCATCTCAGCTCAAACTTGTGGCTTAGACCTGTACTTAAATTTTGGACATGTGCCTCAAATTTCAGGACCTGTGCCTAAAATATCAGACCTGTAACATTTATAGTGCTTGGATATATGACAAAGGATATGTGACATGTAAAACTTGCACAAATGACAAATCGAGACTTGTGTGAATTGACGAACCAACTTGTGATTGCGAGAATACTTCTAGCATTTTTTTTAAGCATTGTTTGAAGCAACCTAATGATAGATCTAAAGGCACCTTTGACTGTTTTTTTTTAACATTATTTGAGGATAGCGTTGGAGAAAAACTAGAAGTATAGAAGAGAACATCTACAGGAGTTGTTTATCCTTTTGCAAGTATGTTGAAGAAAACATTTTGGAGCATCCCAATGACATATTTTGAAGCAGTCTTGTAATCACTTTTTAGAGCGACCTAATGAATTTTTTTGGAGCATCCCATTGACATATTTAGAATAGACTATTTGACACCTTTGGAGCAGCTTAGTGATTATTTTCAAATCAGACTTAAGGAGTAGCCTTAGAAACTTCTTGTAGCAGTTTTTGGACTTTCTTGTTGTAGGAGACTTGAAGTTTTGTGAGAAACTTGGATGATTGAAGACCTTGTGTAGAGAATATTTTGAAGTTGTGAAACTTCTTGGAAGCTTTACTTTGGAGACCTTAAAGAAATATTGAAGAACCCATGAAGACATCATCATTAAGCATTGTCTAAGACTTCTTTGAAGCATAAATTGAAGGCTTGTTGGGAACTATTGAGGCTTGTTGAAGGGACATTGAAGACCTAGGATTGTTTTGAGATTGAAAGGTCTTTTTGAAGGCTTTTTCAAAGCATTGTTGAAGACCCATTGAATTTTTATTGAAGTAGCTTGTTGAAGGAAATTTTAAGGGTGGTGTGCAAACATATGGAAGACACCTTTGGAATTTTTTTTTTGAAGCTCTAATGGAGTAGTTCTTTTGTTCAATATTGTTTGGGTATCATGAAGAGTCTTGGAGACACTTACTATGCTTACTAAAGTTCTCATTGTTGTACTAAGTGTTTTTAATATTAATTGAAGGAATTTTTGAAATCAATCTTGAAGATATGTTTAGGGCTTGTTGCAAAAGACATTGGAAGCCTAGGAGAACTATTGAACATATTTTTGAAGAACAAAAGCAGTGGGTTGGAGCCCTAGAGGATTAGAGTAAAAAAATACTACGTTGCAGCCTGAACTAACTGAGAGGGTTGGAGCCCTAGATGAATGGAGTCCTCAAGTAGACCAAGTTGGTGCTTGGTAAAGTACAAGTTGGAGCCTGGTTGATTTGAAGATTGGAGTCTACATCTAGGGTTGAAGTCCTGAACTATTTTTTATACTTGATTCATTGTAAAGAGGATTGAAATCCTCGTCAGTTCTTATTAATAAAATTATTTTTTAATTTTTAATTTTGTGTTCTATCTTAATTGATCTTAACTAATAAAATAACAATTGTAAAAGGAAATATTGATTCACCCCCTTTCTCAGTATTTCAAACAAAAAACTCCCTCTTATTTAACTTTACACTTTCAAAAGCTATAGGGTGGCCATATTACATTAATACTGCTCCTAATCCAAACTTGTAAGCATCAAATTCAACTATAAAAGGTTTTGAGAAATCATGATATGATAAAACCAGTTCTAAAGACATGAATTTTTAATATTTCAAGACATTGTTCTTCTTGATCATCCCATATGAACAATTTTTTATTTAAAAGATTTGTTAAATGAGCTATTATGTTGGCATAATTTAAAATAAATTGTCGATAGTATCGAGTCAATCCTAAAAATCCTCTTAATTTGGAGATGTTAACATGTTTAGACAATTCTTTAATTGCTTTGATCTTGTTAGGGTTTATCTTTACTCCTTTTATAGTATGTGTCTAAGATAATCTACTTATTTTCTAGAAGTGCTTTTGGACATCTTTGCATAAAACTGATTCTCTTCTAGTATATTGAGGACTTGTTCCAAGTGTTGTATATGCTCCTTCCATGTTTTACTATAGACTAGAATATATTTAAATAAAACTAGTACAAACTTCCTTAAGTATGGTTGAAGTAACTCCTTCATGGTGGCCTGGAAGGTTTCCAGAGCCTTATTTAACCTAAAAGGCATTACCTTAAACTCACAATGACCTTCATGAATTAGAAGAACAGTCTTTGCGATGTTCTTTAATATTATTCTGATTTGGTAGTATTTGGATCTCAAGTCCAATTTTAAAAAATATTTGGCTCCATGAAGTTCATCTAACATTTCATCTACGAAGGGGGTAGGGAACTTGTTCTTAATTGTTATTTATTTATTTATTTATTTATTTTTTTCAGTATTCTGTAATCTACACATTGTCTATATAATCCATCCTTCTTTGTGACTATAATCATTGGAGCAATGTAAGGGCTTCTACGTTTTGTGATGATACCATATTTTAAGAGATCTTGGACTATTATTTCAATTTCAGTCTTTTGATGATGTGGATATATATTGCTTGATGTAGACAGGGTTTGATCTTGACTTAAGTTTGATTATGTGCTCAATTTATCTTTTAGGAGGTATTTACAACAAAAGATCTTAGAATACCTTATGATGTTTTTGAATTAATGCTTGAATCTTAGGGTGTTTTTCTTTAGTTAATTTTGAAGCAGTCATTTCCATATGTTGACATTTTAACATATATTTTGGAGCTCCTTCTTATATCATTTTCACCATTTGATGGGATGACACAATCTAATTTTTGGGTGGTTGAAAACCATATAGCTTATACTTTTGTCCTTTCCATATAAACTTTATAAAAAAAAATTGATGATTGGCAGAGTAAGTTCCTAGGGTTTGTAGTTATTGGACACCTAAAGCCACATTCACTCCAAGAGGTACATTGTAAAAGAATGATTCTAAATTGTAATCTTGAATTCACAATTTTACCTTATGGCATTTTCCCACTCCTTCGATTTTTTTTTCCATATGCTACCATCACTTTCATGTTAGGCATTGGGTATGTAAAAATGTTGAGTCTTTATACAAGATTTAAATCCAAAAAATTGTGAGTGCTTTCTATAACAATTAGAACCATTACATTATTATTTTTGATATGCCCTTTTAACTTCTAAGTCTTGGGCTAGGCTACTCCTATCATCACTGAAAACAATACTTCTTCTTTCTTTGTCGCTTAAGAAACAATCATTATATTATTAGAAAAAAGTTGGATACAAAATACATCTCCACAAGCGTAAAAATTAGCTCAAGCCTAATAAGCACGAAGCCTGGAGGAATTCCAAGACAACCGATGTCATTGGTTATTACTGACTGACTTGTAGGCTAGAAATTACAAAACCCAAAATGGCCATAAGTACAATTCACAGTAATCCACATTATGGAGGTGGATTTGGACGAAAGGTTGGTAGCGCAACAAAGAGAGCAGCATGTTCATGCATGTGGAAGTCTATGTGCTCCACCCTTGCTTCCAAGGAGAAGAGGTGGTCATTTTTTTTCTTTGTTGTCGGAGGAGACTTTCCACTGATTACAGGATCTGATTCTGCATGTATTGGAGGTCATTAATATGCGCTACCAATTCATTTCTATCAGCATAACTCAGATCCCTCAAAGTGTCTATATTGAGTTGAATGTTGTTTAGTTGGGAAACAATAGACTCCAAGGTGGTAGGGGCCTCCACCGAACCTGGGGAGTGGGCTGGTGACATGACCACGTCCTCTTTTGTATGTTGGTTTTCTATAGATTCGAAGTCAGAGATTGGCTCCCCATGGTGTTGATGCTCGGCCATCCGGGGATCAGCTCCACCCCTGCGTGCATGTCTCCTCTGTTGGGGCATGATACCACCACTAAAACCATAATTCGCCCCTAAAAGGATGGCGTAGCACCTCACCAGAAAGACGAACTAGAATAGTCTAAAATAATTTTGCAAAAGAAAAACACAATTGGCGTTTCTGAAGCCGTTACCAGCTTTATCCTGTCGATATTGACACCTCGTTCTAAGAAATAACTAAGTGTGTGTGATGGAGACGTTGGTGGAAAGAGAGCAGAGTGTCGTCGCGAAAGCCCAAAAGTCTGGTGAAAGAACAGAGTCGAGCAGACGTGGGTGGAGGCTTGACACCAAAGTGTTGGCCTGCTTATTATGCTTTGAAGTATACACCAATAGAGATGATGCCACAAGCAATCCTAGACACCAGGTGATTGATGACTTAGGGTTCAAATTATTGTGGGTCGAGGCGAGCCCAGATCATGCTGTTGTTGGGATGGTTTCCTTCCTTCCAGCAGTTGAGTGTGAATGGCCAAGACCGTCCATCCTAGCTAGAGTAGTAGCAGACATAGACTGGACCAAGTTTACTGAGACACTCCATGCTCATGGCAGAAGCCATCAAATGACAACTGAGGTTAAATCTAAATAAGAAGTCGCGCGTGGTTGGATGAATGTGTTTGCTTCATTAAATTAAATTCTCATGTGTGTGTGGCGCGTGGAGGCCCATTAGGCTCCATATACCACCTTTGCACTCATGTTGGAGTCAGATTGATCACCCCCATCGGGGAATCGTTGATAACGATACTTGGAGAACATTTTTGCTGTCTAATTTTATGGGAAATTGTTGAGAAACCTCAGCTTCTTTTGTATCTGATTCTTCATTATATGAATCTTGACGTACTTCACACTTATATAAATTCTTGGTATCTTTTCCCTTAAAACATTTGTATTTGGGATCCCATTTTTCAGCTCAATGTCTGCATTTAATTTCTTTTATTCTTTGCATCTCCGTATTAGAGTTTCCTCCTTTGCGTAGATGTGGTGGAACATACCTTGTATTCTCAATGTCAGAAGATTGGGGAAACCTTCGTTTTGAATATAATTTTTCAACCTTTGGCAGTGATATTCTTTCAAATATCTTCCATGCAGCTTTGACTTTATGTCTTGCTTCTTCTATAGATATAATTTCATGAAGCTTAATTTCATTTTGGATATCACGGTTTAATTCAAGTGAAGTATGATTGAATAATACGTTTTTATGATAATCCAGGTACTCGAGTGGCTAGTGTTTGACATTCTCTAGTAAAATCATCCACATTTCCTTTTTGTTGTAGTTTGGTTATTTTTGTGAATAAATCTTCTTCCTTGATACCTTGGAACCATTTAAAGATTTTTTTTTTTTTGAATTTACTCTAATTGGTCATATATGTCGATATTTTCCACCACATGTACCAATTATATGCTTCGCCTTCAAGTTGCATGGAGGCATGCTTGATTTTTTCATCGTCGTTGTTAATATTGTACATCCCAAAACACTCCTCTACCTTATTGAACCATGCTACATCGTGTTTCTCATTACTGTCAAATTTTTACAACTTGAGTTTTGATCTTCATTGATATGTGACAATCGGTGTAATGAAGGAGGGAATTTGTGTTAAGATCAACACATTTTGAAAATATGGTATATTGTTTTGTGGATTGGGTATCAAAAGTACATGTGGAGATTCACGTGTGATGTGAGTCTGACGGCTTTGATGTGTTTGAAGAGTCTGGTTGCTTAGTGGCTTCATTATTCTGATGTTATAGAGTAGTTGCATTATTCTTTCCTTGAAAGATCACGTTCAATATCCCCATCACTTGAGTATGATTATTATCAACCTGGTTTCATTGTGGTACTTCTGAATGCCATCATAAGTTTGTTGGAGTTGATTATCTATGCTCTAGATGTTTTATTCTGGAGCTTATGAACGTTCACATCACTTTCTGTAATCCTCTTCTCGAAGTCTTCTAGTTTTTCACTAAATTCACTCATCGCCATTTTTCGAGTGAATGGTGGTGTATGGGATTCCAAATTTACTCACTGCTCTTTTTATTTTTCTTTTTAATTATTCATTAATTATATATTGTAATTTTTTATTAAATATAAATAAATAATTAATAACTATATAGTAATTATAATCAATGTCTAATTAATTAGTTAATTATATAAAAATTAATAAATTAATAAAATTAATAATTAATTAAATACCATATAATTATAATTAATATATAACCATAATTTATGTTATGAAGAGTTAGGGGGACAAGATGAGACATTAGGGCAAACAAACACTTGTTACAGTGGCTTATACAAAGACATGGGATAAAGGGCACAAATCGAGTTAGTTTACAACAAGGAGCACAATGAATCACATACAATGAGGATCGAGTTGGATTTATGGCGGGTACGCAACGAATAATACATGAACAAAATTATAGTGGAGGGTGCAACAAACTAGTGTTGTTGGAATGAGTTGTGATGGGAGGCGTTGTGGCAAGATAGGACGTGGAACATGACGTAGACGGCGGGGAGCCGAGAAACAAAGTGGGCATAAAAAATCAACGACTAGATTGTGGCGTAATGGTCGAGGATTAAGGTTTAGATATGACGAAATAGGGGTGTCAAACAACGAGACAGGTGGAGGAAACATCAATTGTCTTCAGTGAACCAGAAATAACGACAACGATTGGCTCTGATACCATATGTTATATGTATATTAAAAAATACCAAATCTATTTCTATATGTACTATTAAAAATAAGAATATTATTATGCATAGAAATGTGAAATTTATATTAATATAAATAATATTATTAAGAACTAACATAGATTCATTTTAACTTTAAATAAAATCTCTCTAAGTGATATGAATAACATAGATTATATAGAGTAAATTAATTATTGTAAATATTATAATAAAATAATTAAAAATTTATTTTAAAATTATCCCATTAAAAAAATTAAAACCATTTTAAATTATCAAATTTAAAAATATAAAAGATAAAAAAAAATAAAAATTAATTTACTAATTTAAAGAACAAAAACTAATCTAACTTGTAAAAAACATAAATCGCAACGTTTTAACAAGTCGTAATCCTTTTTTTTTTCTCAGAAGAAAAAAAACAAATTGTTTCATTATATTGTGGTAAAAATAGTTTACATGAAAGCCCAACATAGTTTCCACATAATTTTGCATCAAAACAAAGTGGATGAGATAATTGCCCTCCATAATGCCAACATATAAAGGAGATGAAAACACAAATATGTAGAAAGGAAACATAAAAACTGACAGCATATGGTTCCACATGAGAGAGTCCACATTGCAATGGATCCAAACCATAAAAAAATGAAGAAAATAGAAGCATAACGTCCAAATAAAAACCAAAGTCCAGCCCAGAAACCTTAACATAGTGCAGAAGATCTGTCCAAAAAGATGTTGTGGAAAAAGAAACTATGGAAAGAGGATGCGACCATGGTCCATCACATGACCAGATATTATGTGAGAAAAGTGCAAGTATCCATCCCTAAGAAATAAGCCCTTCTTGGACAAAATATCAACCTTAGAGTTTTGTTCCCAGAAAATGTGATGCATAGGTGCAGAGTGGAATGTATTGAGGAGATCCTCAGTCCTTCTGCACCAATATCTGAGGTTTGGAGGGTCGAAGAAATTTTGTCCCTTGAAAGCCTGCACACTCTCTCTCTCTCTCTCTCTCTATATATATATATATATATATATATATATATATATGTTCCATCCATTTGCAAAGTTTCTAGAGATGCGAAGATTAGAAACATATTTCCATCTCAGAATATTTCCCTCCCAACCATCAATGGCATGTTCCATTATAAAGATACCTCCATGATGTAGTATTGCAATTGTATCCATAGAGATATGGGACTATTATGGGATACCAACAATATGATCGAAGTTGATCAAGATCTCATTTCCTCCGCCAAAATCCCATTTGGTCTGATTGAGTAGGAGACTCCTAACCTTAAGAAAGCTTCTCCATATGTATGAACCTCGATCGCAACCAATATTAGGAGATCGTATCTAGTGTGCAATGTGAAGACCTTGTAGATATTTAGTTGCAATTATCCCACTCCAAATACCATTATGAAATAGGGCCCTCCACAAGGATTTAATGAGAAAAGAATGTCCAAAGCATCTGGTATCCAGTATACCCAACCACCAACATGTTTGGGCATGGACAAAGTCTCCCAAACTGCAAGATAATACTTATGACCTGATTATCCATTCACCCATAGAAAGAGAGATATTTTGGACCTGATTTTAGCAATAATATGAGAAGCAATGGAAAATAAATGCATCTAGTATGTAGACATTTGTTTCGACATTGAGGTGATGAGGGTAAGTCTTCCTCCAAGTGATAAAAATCTCTTTATCCACAAACAAAGTTTTTGGTCAAAACGTGAAAGGAGTCAGTTCCAATCCCTGCCCTTGTATGAGTTTGGCTCCAGCCTATATCTAGGATATGAAAAACCATCCTTGATGTGTCTATGTTGAATCTAAAATAAATTTGCAATATAAGAAAAGACATCCGTGTCTCCATCACTGTGGTAGAGAAAATTCTTTTGGAAATTGATGAGGAGCCCCGAAGCCTCCCCATATCTGTTGAAAATATAGTGAATAAACTCCCATTGTTCCCCATCGCCCTCCCTAAAAGTAAGAATGCCATCATAAAATAGAAGGTGTGTTACAATAATCAAAGGAGTAACTTGAAAGCCCTTGAAAAGATCAAGGCTCCTTGCCTCATAAATCTTCCTACCAATGCCATCCATAACTAAAATAAAGAGCATAGGGGATAGAGAGAATCCTTGGCAGAGCCCTCTAGGACCACGAAAGAAATCAGTGGGAAGGTCATTTACAAGAACAACATACCAGATGTTAGTGACGTAGGCCATGATCCATTTCATATTCCGGTGATTGATGCCAATCTTGACAAGGATGAGTTGGAGAAGCCGCCAATCAACGCAATCATACACTTTCTCCAAATCAATTTTCATAACTGTTGAGGTCATTTTTTCAGTCTGAGCAAAGTGTATGCATTCTTGGGCTATAGCCACAACATCATGAATATACCTTCCTTTCAAAAACGCAAATTGTTTAGGGGTAATATGGGTTGATAAAGTATCCTTGAGTCTCTCCTCTATGATCTTGGATATCAATTTGTATAGGATATTGCATAATGATATAGGCTTGAAATCCCCAAATGTCTCTGGAGCTCCAACTTTTGGAATAAGCACAATGAAAGTGGATTTTAAAGCGCCATAATGAAAGTGGATTAATCCTTATATCAATAATGATGAGTATATTTCGTTGTGTGATTTGCCATTGTTTCTTTGTCGGAGATATGGTTTAATGATGAGTATATTTCATTGTGCAATTTGCCATTGTTTCTTTGTTGGAGATATGGTTTGGATATTTATATGTTAAAAAACAATTATCTTACATGTTATAAAATTATTATATTTTTTCCTTTTGGAATAAATATGGTTTATAAATTTATATATAAGTAATTAAATTATATATTTACCTAAAATAAAATAATTATAAAAATAATGAATAAGATTGTATAATTAATCATTAAAAAATAATCATTTTAATAAATTATTATAATGCTCTTCAAAAAAGATGGAGAGGCACAAGTATGGGATTGAAAAACATTAAAGTGCTTTTTGGACTCTTAGTTTGTCCAGTGATGTTATATCGGTGTGAATTGTGGGCTAGCGGCACCCCCGTCTCAAAATGGAAGCAAACTGAGAAAATCCAAAAATATTTGATCATGAGTAAGTTCAAAATAAAAAGTTCTGTACCTTATGAGATAATGTTGAGTGAAACAAGAACAAATTTCATTGAAGCAATTGCTATGGTGCGGCTCATAAGATATCTAAAAAGAATTGAGCAAATGGGAGTAGGTAGATGGCCTAATGTTATCTTCAAGGAAGGCATGAATGAAAGAAAGAAAACATGGATCAGACAAAACTACACATGGATGCAAAAATGTAATATCTATGTGCATCATCTTCAGTGTGAAACAAGATGGTGGAAAAGGCCTTAAGAAGTTTGGGAAGAACGAGTGTGTACATTTTGGGTTCAAAGACATTAGAGAAAGTTAAGGGAATATATTCAAGTTTGGGAAGAACGAGTGTGTACATTTTGGGTTCAAAGACATTAGAGAAAGTTAAGGGAATATGTTAGCATCGGTCTCTTGGCATTATCTTTTCAGCTATTCTTGGAAAAGTTGGGCCAGCTCATCATCAATTTAAATAAGAAAAACATTGAAATACAAAAGGCTAGAAACAAAAAAACCCATAAACTATTTTTAAATTTCATTTCATTTCATATAAATAATATAATATAATATAAAACCCTTCAAACATATGAAAAGTAGAGTTACATAATTAACATGTATTGTCTCCGAAATATATATATCAATTTAATGACTTCTGCCGATGAATTGAAAGCTGTAATGCAAAATCTAATTAAAAATAGTTTCCAACCAACGATATATCATATAATTGTATATACTCGGTTTAAAAAAAAAAATTCACATCCATAAATTTAATGACACCACCGATTTTTCATACTACCAAACCATTATTTTAATATTATTCTGATCTCGCAATCTGCTATCAGCGGCCATGGATCTATCAGATTGAATATATTTATCAAGAAGAAGTGAACAAAAACAAAACACGAGTCATATCATTTAGATTATGAAGTTGGCATCGTTATCATTTCTGCCATTAGTTGAGAGCATCTGATTCTCAGAGTCGAAGCGTGCAGAGGGCTAATCCATAGCCGACCAACCTCCATTATTGGCGACAGAATTCAATGAATGAACACAGCAGTTTCAGTGAGAAGCTCAACACGCCTCTCCATCTACATGTGGACCTTATCATTGAAAATGACACAAAGTACAAATTCATATTCCGTACTGTCCAAGCCGTACTGTACGTCCTTTCCTTTACCTGACCATTAAATTGCATGGCGACAAAACACGTGAGTCTGTTCATTGATCAACTGACCGAATTATCACCATCACATTGCCTGAACAGACAGGGTCACCCTCAGAATGCAAGACTTTTACCATACGAATATTGCGTTTGGTGGCCACAAAACAACACAAAATCCAGAAGCCTTATGTATCCATCCAGATCCTCTTCTATCCTATCCTATGGCCGCTGCTTTTCTTCTGGCAAAAACTGATTTGTATTCTAAATATAAATTTATATCGAGGTTGGTATATTTCATGGCTTTCTACAGGAGGAGCAATAATCAGCATCGTTGGGTCGGTTGTATTTTAAAAAATCACTTCTGTACAACTATGGCCTTCCAAGAGTTTTGGAACAGTTCTCAGTAATATTGTTTTGTATGTTTGAATTGTTTGAAGTTTATTTTATTGTCACATGAGGAGCTAAAAGATTTGGTGTGTTTTTTGTTAAGAATATGCAATTTAAAAAAAATATTCTTAACATAAGTTTTGTAAAATTTAATAAAAAAAATAGATTTTTGGTCTCACAAAACAAAATATTTAATGTTTAACTTGATTATGAAGTTAAAACTAAAAAAATATTAAATTATATATATATATATATATATATATGAGTTGATTTATTTTTAGTTTATATTTTAAATAACTTATAAAATAATCTAGAAATTTAGGTAAGATTATGAAAAGATTTGGCAGAAATTTTTGAAAATCTGGGTTATGGGTGTCAAATTTCTAGATTTTGGGTGCCCAGGGGTTTTTAGATTTTAGATATTTCCACCATCAAAAAACAATTCAAACACTCCAATTATTTGAATTTTTGAATGTTTTTATAGGATTCCAGCAAAAAAAAACTGTTTGTCTCAACTATTTTGTTGCATCTATAGACAACTCGTACATTAAAAACAAGAATCAAAATCATTAAAACAATATATTTAATATAACCTTATCACTTGAAAAAATTAAAATATTTAATATTAATCAATATTACTTACATAAATTGAAGTCTTCCCAATTATTCAAATATCTCCAATTCACATAATTGCCATATATATATATATATATATGAGGTTTTAATTTATTTGATGGATTTCCATTATTGACATGGTTTAGTTACCATGACCTTCCAACAGTTTTGGAACACTTCTATGTAAGTACGGTTATGTTTAGCTATCTCATGTATAAGAAGAAGTTATCTCATGTATAAGAAGAAGTTTTACAACATGGAACGGAAAAAGCTCCCAAAAATTGCTTCTAAATTGCCTCAACGGATGTCCAGTCTTGGCTTTACCATTGGAGAATTAAAGAGGAGCTTAGTATGGGAAGTACAAATAATGTTAAAAATACTATTACCTCCAAGTTTAAGGACAAGTTGTGAGAGGATTAGGAGCTGGAGGGTAAAAGGAAGCCAAGATACTATAAGGAGGTGATCAAACCCACCCTTGATAATCACAATTATCTCTCTGTGTTGTCCAACACTAAAAAAGAAATGGAGGGTAAAAGGAAGCTACGATACTATAAGGAGGTGATCAACCCCACCCTTGATAATCACAATTATCTCTCTGTGTTGTCCAGCACTAAGAAAAAAATGAACACCCCTAGGATAAGAACTAATTTCCATTAGCCTAGGAGTGAGAGGGGGGTGGTCTATTCCCAAGACTCATTGGAACGATAGAATCTGTCATATTTGTGATTCTATACAGGTGAAAGATGAAAAACAGTTCCCTTTAAAGTGCTCAACTCTTACTCACATCCATTCTCAATTCCCTATCATCTGCCACACTTCCAATCTTCTTAACCTATTAAACCAACCCACCTATAGCTATCTTTGAGTGCTTATTTCCCTTTTTGAACAATCAAACTTAGATTCTTTCAGGATAGAAAGCAATCTTAGCTGATCGTAACCATCATTATCATTAATATTATTTTGTATGTTTAAGAAGATTTAATTTTATTTATTGTGATTATAGTTTTTAAAAATATTTTAAATTTTGATATATACTAAAATAAAATTTATTTTATTTCAATTTTATATGTCAAATTCTTTTAAATATAAAATTAAAAAATTTCAATTATATATATAAAATTTACAATCATAAGAACCAAAAC
Source organism: Pinus albicaulis (assembly GCA_034641835.2). Lineage (NCBI taxonomy): Eukaryota > Viridiplantae > Streptophyta > Pinopsida > Pinales > Pinaceae > Pinus > Pinus albicaulis. The sequence continues at coordinate 1,577,571,903 of CM076584.1, read as the reverse complement.
CATTAAAACAATATCTTTGATATAAATTATCATTTAGAAAAGTTAAATTATTTAATATTATTTGACATCGGTAATCAATAGAAATTGAATTTTTCTCAATTATTCAAATAAATCTTATTGAGATTTGCTCTTGAATTTTTTATTCAAATAAATTTTGAGTTGAAATTTTGATTTGTGCTATTTAAACTAATTTTTTTTTATTGTATATATAAATTCAGCACCTTGAAATTTTTTATTAAAGAACTTTAATTGTGAAGAGATTTTTTATCAAACTTATTATTTCAATAAATTCCTGTTAAATTTTAAAAAAATTAAACAGAAAAACTCAAGTGAAAATCTTTAAAAAAAAGATATCTTACTAAAAACAACTACAACTACAGACTTACTCGATAGATTTCCATTACTGACAGACATGACTTTGTTTGGTAAAGACAGCAGTTATGATCCATGAGTGCGTTGAGTGTTTGAGTGTGAGGAGACGTTAAATTTCAACAATATGGGGTCTCTATTCACTTATTTAGTTTGGTACAAACAGCAGTGAGGGAGAGTGGTGACTGCCGAGTTGTCCTCTCATGAATGCTTTGACAGCGAGTTTCAACAATGTATGGTCTTATTCATTTATTTCTGAACATTAGGTTTTGTTTTTATTACATGTTAGATTCGAAAGTTACTTTAAACAAAGTTTTAGTTAAGAATTTGAGTTATGAACATTTGCTAAATTTCAACAATGTCTGGTTTCTTTATATATATTTTATATTTTAGTTTGGAAAGTCACTTCCACTATTTTCAGGTAAGATATAAAAATTGGTATTAGTTAAGTTTTGAGTTAAGAAACTAGTATGCCAAGTATATAGATATCAAGAGTTATATTATTTAAAATTTACATAATCTTTATTTTTATATTTCGAAGTTAATGGTTAATGTACACAGATTATATAATTTTGATGTTTACATTTTGAAAGTAGGTAGGTTATAATTTTTTTTAAATATTAAATATTATTAGATTAAAATTTCAAAATATATTAATGTTAATTTGAATATAAATCTTAATAAATATAGAATATATTTAAATAAAATTATATATATATTTGTTGCCAATTAGATTTATTTTAGCTAGTTAGGAAGATTAATTGAGATTTTCTATATAGAGATTCAATTCTCACCAATAATGATACTAAATTATGTTGTAATGGCTTCCAACTTTCATATATTATTATTATTATGTTTTATTTTTATTTTATTATTATTTATAATTATTATTTTTTATTTAAGAGATTTAAGATGAAATTCATTTCTTTGTAAATCACTTTTTAATAAAGATATTACCATTACCTCTAGGAAAAAAAATTTCTGGGGAGATCCACTTCAAGGGATCATTTCCTAAGGACTTATTAACAAAGCCTAGCCCCTAGAGGGTTGAGGAGAATTGACCTCTAGAGGGTTGAGGAGGCCCTTTAATGACGAGAATTCAACCAATTAAGGTAAACCTCAGGGCTAAGTACTATTATTATCATATTTTATAAGATTTATTATAATTATTATATATTTTAATTTTTAGAATTGAATCATAAATGAAACACATAAAAAGAAAAAAGAAGAAAAAAGAGAGGTAAAAATGGTTTTTATTTCATAAATCAAAATATATTTAAAGTAGTGTAGCATTGTATAATACAATATACAAATTAATTCTTGTTCACTACCCTCTATGAGGTAAGCTTCAAAACTATATACTTTAATAGTTGATTCATAAGAAGGGACTTGTGCTTATTTATAACTAGCTAGAAAATCCTAGTGTCAACTTCCTAGTGGATCTCTAGGCCATATAACACTTATTATTATTACTAACTACCTAGTTGTCTTTATTCAATTGTAGCAAACATAGGGGACAAAGTCCACATTACATTAAATGACCAACATACCTACACTATTCTTAACACTAGTGGGACCTTCACCCCCCGTTAAACCACTAGGGAGGATCCAACCATTCCATACCCCTTCAAAAAGTGTTGTCTTTATTACTTGTAGTGATGGTGTATAACCATAAACTAGTGTCCCATGTATAGGTGTTGACCTCAATTTTGAAGTAGTTCAAGAGACTAAGGTCTTATTTACGTGTGTTTCCCTTAATGTTGAGGTAGTCTAAGAATTTCATCTATAAACCTAGGCCCCATGTTGAAGCGCTCATGCAAAATCCTAATTGATGACACTTGAGCTTGATGAATAGATAAGTAGTATGTTCCAATAGTCCACCATGATCATGTGGATCCAAATAAATAGAATCATCCGTTTCTAAAAGATCATTGACATAATTCCAAAAGGTCAATTGTGGATTTGGAAGGAACACTATCACTGGTTAATATGAAAGTTGAAAGCTAGTAATTTCATAACATACCTTTGACTTCCCTCAATGATGTTCTCTTTACATATTGGATTAAAGTCATGAAAGAGAAACTGAAAGTAGTTGTTCTTATAACACCTCATTTTTTATTATTATTATGAATTCTATTGTTGGGATGTGACAATGTGGATATCATGTTAAACTTTGATCATGTAAATATGTTTTTATTTTAATGAAAATATTGCTAAACACTGAATGAAGTGGTGGAGCACCTTACAAATTACTATGCCAGTGATGGGGGGTTGGGGGGAAAACATTTCCATTGCTCATAATTCATTATGGAGTTAAATTTTGAGAACCAATTTCCTATTTTCAAGTAAATTCAAATCGAAGAGAATTGATAGTTGAATTACCAACTCCCCATAATTATTAGAGTGGTTTGTAGTTGTACAAAAATTTCTCAAAATTATGGCTAATGTACTCATCTAGAGATTTCTAAATTGACCCACGAAATATCATGCAAATAAATAGAGAAAATGGAAATTTGTGTGGAGGGAAGATGATATACACATGAATGGGTTTGGGTACCAAATTTGTGTCGGTATTTGTGCTAAAACCCCTTATGAATGATAGTAAAATGGAATCCATTTTAAGGATAAAGAAATCAAGCATAAGATTCTTTAAACCAGGCTGGAATAATATCTTGGTGTCTAGATGAGCAAGCACAAAGGCGCTAAGAGGACAGGGCACTAAGGAACTACTGGGGTAGAGAAAGGCCTCCCCCATGATGTGCAAACTAGTTGTGGTGACACCTGTGACTTCGAATAGGCCCCCTTGTTTCGTGGGTGGAAAGGCAACTTGTTGATTTCTGAATCTGAATGAGATATGCCTTAATATTTCTACTTTTTGATGATTGAGTGATTTCTCCCCAGATGACATCATAATTTGGTTTGAGGGTGGCTACATACAAAGAAAATTAATACAAATATGAGAATATGGTGGGGTGGAAAGTTACTCACACTTCATCAATCAAAACTACCAACTTAACGAGAACTATGACCTTAAAACAAGAACTCTAGCCTTAAAAACCCATATTTTTACATGAAAAAACACCTCATCATACAAAAGTGATGATGCAACATCATCATTTTTCATTTCAAGGATAAAATTCCAACATTTTTCAACCATAACATTAAAATCCAAATATCTAGAATATGAAAGACATGAAAAAACATCCAAAATGCAAAGGTGATGATGCAACATCACCTACTTTTTGGGTTAAAATTCTAACATTTTTCAACAATGGCATTATAACATATCATGACTATGAAAAACTTTAAAATTCAACACTTAAATTAGAGAGTAGTTCTACCAAAAGTAATTTACTTTTTTCCATGGTGAAATTATATCATGATTGAAATCCTAGTCGAAGACAGCTTGACTCCTTTCTAATGAGACATTAAAATTATCATTAGTGTAACACCCTTTTTAAAAAAAGCAAAATAAAAAAGTAGCATAAGGATTTTATTTTTATTTTTTTAAATAAAAAATGAAAATCTAAAAAAAAAAAGCTATTTTTTATTTTTCTTTTTTCTTTTTTAATTAAAAAACAAAATTTAAAGAAAAATAATATTAAAAAAACTCTTAAAATATTAAAATAAATCTTAAATAAATTAAATTTATAGATAAAAAATTAAATAAAAAATACAATCAAAATATTTAAAAAATAAAAATAAAAATAAAAACTTAATTAAAAAAATTCCTTTGTGAAAAAAACTAAAAATAAATAATTCCACGAGGGGGCTATGAGAGTCAAGGGGCGATGTACGACATGGGGCGATGTACGACATCACCTTTTCCTTTCCATGATTCACAATTTACTTATGACATTATCTGCCTTGAGCAGTTGCAGTGTGGGGCACGAAGGCTCGGGAGCAATGCTCAACATTGACTCATGGCAAGCATCATGTGGGTTTTCTTCCACAACCACAAAGTGGGGCATGAGGGTTGGGGCGATGCTTGGCATCATCTACTGATCATCACGCTCCATGATGTTGCCATCCAAGGCCATATTCATGATACTTGATGTCCCTTGACTACATATCTCTTATTGTTTTTTTTCTTTTCTTTATTATAATGTATTTTGATTTTTTTTTTTTTGCTTAATTGGTTGGTGATTTGAACCTTAAATTTCATGGTTTCCATAATATTTCATAACATAGAAATCAAAAATTACATTACCACAAGCATCATATTTTTTTAATTTTTAGTTTTAAGTTTGTTTTAATAATTTATTTTATTTTCCATATATTTTTTATTTTTTTAATGTTTTTTTGGAATTGTGAAGTTTTTTTAATAGAATTTGAAGAGAGAGAGTGTGTAAATATATCTATTTTGTTTTTTTTTTTAATATAATTATTGTCTTTTCCTTCCGTTTTAAAGAAAAAATGTGTTTTTTCATTGTTTTTAAGTATAGAAGGGTGGTTTTTTCTTTTAAAATAATTTTTATAATGGATTTTTCTCAATTATTTTTTTAATATAAATTATAAATAAAAGAATCAATTAATAATTAAAAAAATAATGTAATTTTAATTTTGGAGTTAGAGTTGAATTTATGGTTTCATTTTCAAACATTGGTAATTGATTCTTAATTTTGATCTCAAAAATAAAATAAAAATTAAACAAACTGTAAAATGTTTAAAATACAAATACAAATATTAAAAATAAAAGAAAGAAAAATAAAGGCACACAAACTTTAGGTGTTGCTTTTTCAGGTTTTTTAAAATCATGATATTTGATTTTAATATCAATGGTTGAAAATTGTTGAAATTTTAACTTTAAAAGAAAGGTAATCATGATATTTGATTTTAATATCAACTATTGAAAAATGTTGAAATTTCAACTCTAAAAGAAATGTGACATTTTTTCGCAGTCATCATAAATTGGAAAAATGGTGATGTTGCATCACCACTTTTCAAAATGAGCATAAAAATCAACATTAAATGCTACTTCTAAAAAAACCCAAACTCAGTCAAATTCTTGTTAAGTTGGTAACTTTGTTATCAATGTATGTTAAATCTTAAATCAACTTAGATAATTATTTTTATCTTTCAAATGTGAAAATTGTTATTTACTTGAAGTGATGTGAATGTTGCTTAGAAATGCAAGTTTAAGTTTTATTTCTTGCTAAGTTGAAATTTAATCTCATATGTGAATGGTTATATGCCACATCTTAAATGAGAATGAATATAGCCCCTTGAACTTTTAAAGTGAGTAACACTTTTAATGTCATGAATATAATAAGCTTGATATAAGAGTATTTTTTGGTTTAAAAAGAAAAGGAATTTTATCTCTCATTTTTTTTTTATTAGCCATGAAAATTGGTTGGCAATAGAAAATTTTAGTGGGTCTTAATTATGATGGTTGGATTTTACACAATCTAGGAAAAATAAGCCTTAGATAGGTTACCTAAGGATAGATTGTCCCACTCGAATAAATCCTAGTGGGTCTCAATTATGATGGTTGGGTTTTACAGAATCTAGGAAAAATAAGCCTTAAATAGGCTACCTAAGGATTGGCTATCCTGTTGAGATTTTTTATATTAATTTGGCTAAAATCTCATGGATAATGCCAACAATAGGATTTGTTGCAAATCTGATGGCATCAAATCTTGAAGAGGAGATATTATATCCTATTTTGTTGTGATAGGATGCAATTGAATTTATTATTTAGTTTCTTCTCTACATCTATAAATTGTAAGCCCATAGAGGCAAAAGAGACATGAGAGATGAGAGAAAGAGGAAGTGAAGATGTGAGAAATTTGCTGTTGTAATCTCCTGTTGAATATTAAGAAAGCCGATACCTTTGTTTGGTGGATGTAGCCCAGATTGGTTGGGTGAACCACGTTAAATTTTGTCTCTATTTTTAATTGTTATGTGTGTGAATTATTTAATTTCCGCTCTGCATACTCTAACAATTGGTATCGAAGCAAGTTGTAAAGGAGTTTTAGAGAGCCTGTCTGAATACAATTTCTTGGATCGTGGCTTTGACATTCACCAGAACGCAGCAGGAGTGAAAAGCTTGTGACTATACGGTTTTTTAGATCAACTGTCCACAGACGGAGTTTCTTACCACAACGCTTGTAAGGGAATGTGTGAAATTGAAGATTTGCGTGGTCGTTTGTTTGAAGAACTGCGTGAAATTGAGTGTGGTCGTAGATTGGGAACCAGGATCGAGTGGCGTGGAAAGCTATGTGTGGATCCATATAGGATTGAACGGGGTGGCTGTGTAAAAGGTGGTCGATTGCCCAAGGAACAGTAAAGTGATTAGAGTGACTAATGTTGATTTGTGAGTCCGCTGTGGAGAAAGCCGTGGACTATTGATTTGTGAGTCCGCTGTGGAGAATGTCGTGGACTGTGAGATCGTGGACTGTGGGATCATTCTAAGATGCATGTGTTACCCCGGTCATCAATGTCCTGGATGCGCTGAAAGAGGCAAAATCAAATTGCTGAAGAGCTGCTGCCTATCTGATTTCCCATACGCTAGTCTAGTCTCCATAAGAATTCATTTTTTTTTTAAAATGGAATGGGAGCCACATTTTTCCTGTAGCTGTTGAATGAGAGAAGAGGTAAAAATATCGATTTATAGCACATTTATGGTATCCAATTTATTATTAATTGCATGTTTGAAAAAGGGAATTTTTTATCAAATTGTTAATTTGATTAAAAAGGCAATTAAGGATCCATAGAGAAGAAGTTAAATATGGAAAAAACTCAAAGTGCGTGGTTTGAGATCGAGAAGTTTAATGGGAGGAATAACTTCGAAATCTGGAAAGTCAAGATGCAAGATTTACTCGTACAACAAGGTGTGGAGAAGGTACTTTTGGGAAAATCCAAACAACCTTTCGCCATTACAGATGACAAATGGAGTGACATCGATGATAGAGCACTGAGCGGCATACGATTGTGCTTGGTGGATGATGTTTTATTTAACATCGTGTCAGAGAAAACAACCGATGGTCTATGGACAAAGTTAGAAAAACTGTACATGACTAAATCCTTAACCAACAACATTCTTCTGAAAATACAGTTGTACAACTTATGCATGAAGGAAGGTACAACAATAACCAATCATTTGAATACTTTTAATACTCTCTTGGTGCAGTTAGATAGCATAGAAGTAAAATTTGATTCAGAAGATAAAGCTATAACTTTATTATGTTCTTTGCCTGAGTCATGGGATCATTTTTTTACTTCTAAAAGTCTTAGTTCATCAAAAACCCTTGAATTTGATGATGTTGTTGGAGCTATGTTGTCTGAAGAAACTAGAAAAAGGTCAAATTTAGAAACCTCTACATCAGAAGCAATGATGGTTAGAGGTCGATCTAAAGAAAAACGCTTCAGTCAGGAAAACAACTCTCGATCAAAATCGAAATGGAAGAAGAGTAAGCTAAAATGTTGGTTTTGCGGCAAATCGGGACATTTGAAGAAGGACTATTGGAAGAGACAGCAAACATCCAAAGGAGACTCTTCAACATAAAATAAAGAAGAAAACACAATAGATACAGGTTCAAGTTCGACATCCGGTTCAGGTATAAGTGATGAAGTTTTATCAGTTAATTTTTCAAATCATGATCAACATTGGCTATTAGATTCTAGTGCGTCCAATAACATTTGCATCCATAAACAGTGGTTTAAATCTTATAATTCAATTAATGATGGAGTAGTTTACATGGGCAATGATGTCTCATGTAATGTTGTGGGAATTGGAAGAATCCAGATTAAAATGTTTGATGGGACAAATAAAATCTTAACTAATGTAAGACATGTGCATGAACTAAGAAAAATCTTATTTCTCTAGGAGTGTTAGACAAAAATGGATATAAAAATTTTATTTAAGTTGGAGTAATGAAAATTTACAAAGGAATCTTATTAGTAATGAAAGCAAAGAAGATTGGAAATATTTCTTAGTTAGAAGGAAGAATAGAGTCAGATCATGTTTCAACTGTATCTGAAAACGACAGTGATTCTATTCGACTATGGCATCAACGGTTGGGCCATATGAGCGAAAGAGGATTAAATTTTTTATCTGATCGTATGTTAATTCCTAGTTTAAAGTCTTTTAAGTTAGATTTCTGCAGACATTGTATTTATGGGAATTAAAGCAATAAGAAATTTAAAACTGGAAAACATACTAGTAAAGGAATCCTTGATTATATCCATTCTGATGTTTGGGTTTCATCTCCTACAACCTCATATGGAGGATCATCATATTTTGTATCTTGTATAGATGATTTCTCTAGGAAAGTATGGGTCTACATATTAAAAAGAAAGTCTGATGTATTCGCAGTTTTCGAGCAGTTTATAGCATTAGTAGAAAATATCACTGGAAGAACCATTAAATGTTTAAGAACTGACAATGGTGGTGAGTTTACTTAAAATGAATTTGATAATTATTGCAAGGAAGTTGGGATCGAAAGACATAGAACTACTTCTTATACTCCTCAGCAAAATGGAGTTGTTGAACGCATGAACATGACTCTCTTAGAAAGAGCAAGAAGTATGATAAGTAACGCCAATTTACAGAAGGAATTATGGACAGAAGTAGTATCTATGACTTGCTATTTGATAAATCGATCACCATCAACTGCAATAGGATGCAAAATTCCTCAAGAGGTATGGAAGGGTCATCCTTGTGATTATTCTAAACTGAAAGTTTTTGGTTGTGATGCATATGCTCAAATTCTGAAACATCAACGTTCTAAATTAGATCCTAAATCAAAAAGATATATCTTTGTTGGATATGGTGATGGGATTAAGGGATACAAGTTGTGGGATCCTACTACTAATAAGATCATCATTAACAGAGATGTTAGATTCAATGAATCTTCACTTGATAATCCAGATGTAGATATTAAATTGAAATAGGAAAATGTACCTAAGTTTCAACATATTCAATTTGAAACCAGTTCAAATACTGATGATAGTAAAGATGAACAAGTTTAAGATGAATATCATGAAGAAGTTCCTATAGATAATAATCAGCAAATTGTGGAAGAACCAGAAACATCTTTAAGAAGGTCCACGAGAATCAAACATCCTCCTAAAAGGTATGATGATTATGTTACTTTAGTTGCTTTAACCGCTAATGATGATGAACCTTTATGCTATCAGGAAGCTATAGAAGGTTCTAACAGTGATAAGTGGAAAGAAGCTATGAAGGATGAGATGAAGGCATTATACAAGAATTCCACATGGGACCTCGTAGAACTTCATAAATACAGAAAAATTGTAGGATGTAAATGGGTTTTCAAATTGAAAAGGGGTGTTGATGATAAAGAAGACAGGTACAAAGTGAGGCTGGTTGCGAAAGGTTTTTCTCAGAAAGCAAGAATTGACTTTCATGAGATATTTTCACCAATTGTTAAAATTGTTTCAATTCGGATTGTCTTAGCATTAGTTTTTTTACTTGATTTAGAATTACAACAACTAGATGTTAAGATTGCATTCTTACATGGAGATTTAGAGGAAGAGATTTATATGGAACAACCTGAAGGGTTTGTTCAAAATCGCAACAAGAATTTTTTTTGCAGGCTCAAGAAATCATTGTATGGTCTGAAGCAGTCACCGACACAATGGTACAAGAAATTTGATTCTTTCACGATGAGCCAAAATTATATAAGAAGTGAATATGATCATTGTGTTTACTTTAAGAAATTAAGTAATGACATATTCATTATCTTGGTATTATATGTTGACGATATGCTTTTAGCAAGCAAAATCATAAGTGAGATCAACAGGTTAAAGGCTCAGATGGCTAGGACATTTGATATGAAAGATCTAGGAGCAGCAAGACAGATTTTGGGCATGGAGATTTTCAAAGACAGGAGAAATGGTAAGCTGTGGTTATCACAACAACAGTATATTGAGAAAATACTCTTAAGGTTTGGTATGAACAATGTGAAGCCAGTTTCAGTCCCTTTAGCTTCCCATTTTAAGCTTTCTTCAAGTTTATGTCCTAATACAAATGAAGAAAAGGAATATATGTCTCAAATACCATATGCCAATGCAGTAGGAAGTTTGATGTATGCGATGGTTTGTACACAACCAGATATTTCACATGTAGTTGGGGTTGTCAGTAGGTATATGGAAAATCCAGGGAAAGAACAATGGGCAGCAGTGAAATGGGTGCTTCGGTATTTGAGAGGCACAAGTGATTATTGTATCACTTATAATAGAAGTAGTGAATTTGTTTGCGGATATGTTGATTCCGATTTTGAAGGTGATTTGGATAAGAGAAGGTCAACTTCAGGATATGTCTTTACTCTTGCAATTGGAGCTATTAGCTGGATGTCAAAGCTACAACACATTGTTGCTTTATCCACTACAAAAGGAGAATACATAGTTGCTTCACATGCTTGCAAAGAAGTGGTTTGGTTGAAAGGTTTGTTTGGTGAGTTTGGTAGGTTGCAAGACAACATAAAGTTATTTTGTGATAGTCAAAGTGCAATTAATTTGGCTAAAATTCCAGCCTATCATAGTAAATCAAAGCATATACCTATAAAGTACCATTGTGTAAGACAGGTTATCATTAAACGGGGAGTCTCTCTTGAAAAAGTGCATACAAAGGAAAACTGTGCAGACATGTTCACGAAACCATTTTTATTAGAGAAGCTACGATGGTGTCTGGCTTCTCTTGGTTTGTAGAAAACATGAAAATAATAATAGGAACAAGGTATCAGGCTAATTGTTGTCAAGGTGGAGATTGTTGAGATTTTTTTATATTAATTTGGCTAAAATCTCATGGATAATGCCAACAATAGGATTTGTTGCAAATCTGATGGCATCAAATCCTGAAGAGGAGATATTATATCCTATTTTGTTGTGATAGGATGCAATTGAATTTATTATTCAGTTTCTTCTCTACATCTATAAATTGTAAGCCCATAGAGGCAAAAGAGACATGAGGGATGAGAGAAAGAGGAAGTGCAGATGTGAGAAATCTAATGTTGTAATCTCCTGTTGAATAATAAGAAAGCCGATACCTTTGTTTGGTGGATGTAGCCCAGATTGGTTGGGTGAACCACGTTGAATTCTGTCTCTATTTTTAATTGCTGTGTGTGAATTATTTAATTTCCGCTGTGCATACTCTAACATATCCCACTCGAATTATACATATAATTATAAGGGCCAAATATATCATTTTATAATGAATATAAGTGAGAAAACTCTTCCGAGAAAATATGAAAATAATTGTTAAATTAAATAACTAATGAACATACAAAATTGTGAAATTAGCTTCGAAATTATAGTGGGAAGGCTTCAAAGCTTCCCTTAATAACTTTCATGGGTTTTCTTCTATGTAGGAACAACCATATGAATTAGTACAACTAGACATATTATGATTTATTATGATTTAGATAAGAATACTTTGGGGTCTTCCTCGATTTTGCATCCATAATGGTTATGGATATTGTCATAATGTTGTGGTTTCTATGCAACATGATACTAGGTTATTTTGAAACGGCATAGGAAATTCCAAGGACTATCGTCATTTTGGAAATGTATGTGGGTGGTGTCCTTGACTTGCAGTTGATAAGAACTTTGTAAGATTATGTTTTTGAAGACTTTTGTTTTTCCCATTTCTCCTCCAAGATATAATGGGCTATGGAAGCCTTAATTTGATAAATGAAGATAAGAGAAAGAACTTATTCAATATTTGTTGGTCGTAGTACAAGTTGGCCTTTATGGTTTTCAGTTATATTCCTTAATGGTGAATGGTTATTTTTTTATATTTATTTAGAAATAAACCAAGTGTTGACATGCCTTTAGAACCTTGATAATAGTCTACTTATTAGCTTTTATATGTACACAAAATTTTACATAAAAATAATTCTATGCAAACCTATGCTCCAAGGTGCATATGGATTTAATGATAAGAGAGTATATGAATTTTATTAAAATTCATATGAAATGATAAATTTCCTGTGAAAACAATGTGTTTGAGGACAAGTTTAACTTTCTTCCCTCAATTGATGGAAAATATAATAATTCCTTTAAAATACGGGTAATCTTGTTCTTCCTACCTAAATTTTTGGAGGGATATGTCCAAAGATTAAATTTTAATGTTGCTAACCTAGTTAACTTTTATAAAGAATGATATATTACAAAATAAGGTTAAATTGGAAATTTGGGAGCATAGAGTCCTCACATATTTTAGAATATCTGACCACTATAAATATTGGGTGTAGCTGTGTTAGTTCCCATGGCTGGGAGCTTTCATTAATAAAATTTGTAATATGTTACATTATATGAGAATTATAATTGTAGGCATTAAGGAATGTGGAAAATGGACTAAGTATTGTGGCGATGAGTAACATGAGAGAGTTCTTTGCACCCTCAACATTGGAATTTGACTACAAGTATGTCCAAAATTTTTGTAGATAAGTATTACGGGGTAAGAGTTCATGCGAGAGTAAATTCTTGCATGACATTTCTCTACACTGGAAACATTAGAAAATAATCTAAGTCCTAGACAAAGGTGGACAATAGAATACTATTTGTTTAGGAGGTTGGTTCAAAACATTAATGCAGATATAAAAAAGAAAATAGTAGGAGTTTATGGAAAGGTTCTAAATTACTTTAGGAAAAATGACAAGAAAATGGGGTTTCACATATTGAACCTAATTAATATTAATAAGGTGATATTAATTGTAAAATTGGTGTTAATAATGATAATAATTAGGGTTTTACATATTAAGTCTAAATAAAGTGATGTTAATTGTAATATTTGTTAGCCTCCTATACCAATAGGTTTCATCTTATGATTGTCTTGATTGAATTATGGAATATGTTCAAACCTTCTTACTTTAGCAAAGGTGTTCCATATTCTTAAAGAACCAAAAAATCAAAAAAGTTAAAAAATGTAAAGAGGGTATACCCTAAAAGAAAGATCAAAGGGTAAAAAGAATAAATTGGTCAAGAAAATGAAATAAATGAACCCCAATCAAAAAATAGACCAAGGAAAGTGTGCAAATCCAAATGCCACTACTATTTCATTTTGGTAATAAAGAAATTGTGTGCAACTTGTCAAACCTTTGCCACAACCCATGAATAAGTCAAACTGTTTAAACTTGGCTTACTCATATTTCAATTTCATGTTATAGATTAGAGAGAATAAATATCTAGCCAAAAGCAGGTTTAATCTTGGCAGATAAGTAGCTAAGTAGAGTGAATAAAAGGTGCTCAACGGTTTAATACGAGTCCTTGGATGTAATAAGGGTAGAAATAGATAGATTTATCATGTAAAAAGAAAAATATTGAAAAGGGTTTGCAAATCTAAATGCACCCTAATAAAGAAGAGAAAATGGTAGTGTTAAGTAGATAGGGTAGGTAGGTGGTGCTGCAAAGTGTTATCTGATGAATGATGCTGCTACATGTTTTTGATCCGTTACTTTCATCATAAGTACTGAAGCAGGAAATACAATGGAAAATCATTGCAAGCAAAGTCAAAAAATCATTAACCTCCCTCATCATTTTCCCCTCAAAAGTTTTACTAATTTTCCCCAAAAGTACTAAGGTAATTGGAGATCAAAAGGGCTCAAGGCATTTCCTTGACTTCTGGAGGGACCGGACCCTCGGCCTAATGATCAAAAAGACCTAAGCACTTGAGATAATTCATCATTGTTATCTTCCATCTTTAACTTTTTCCTAAGAAAAATCCTATTTTACTTAGGAAATTGATGCAAAATTCCATAAAAATTCCTCAAAATAACTTGTTATTCTAAGTTTAAGTGTTGAAGATAAAATGTTGCAATTTACTTCACAAGTTATCACTTTCTTAGATGTACAAAAATGTTTTGATTTCCCTTGTCCTTTTCCATATTAACATGTAACTCTATTATATTAAATCCCTAGTGAAATACCCTTTCCTAAGTATATAACTCCCTTTTTATATATACCCCAAAAACCCCTTTATTATAATGTTTTAACCAAAGTATTTATCTCCCTAAAATTCATTAAAACCCGCTTCTACAAGCCCTTTGGTTAAAAATATAACATTATACATTAATCCCGCCCCTATGGTGAATTAGTTGTATTAATTAATTTACCATATAAATAAAAAATATATATAAAAAGAAAAACTTTAGACATACAATACGTATGTTTAAATACCAAAAAATATCAATAAAGTTTCGAGAAAGCCTTGCGCCACCGTGGTCCGTCTACATGGCATTCCACTTAAGCCAATTCCGCCGCAACCCCTTTCTTTTGCATACGGGATTAATTAAGTCATCTGGACTAATTAACAACCTTCTCCGCCTATTAAAAATCCCCCGGGGTGATTAAATTACGCGTTAAAATCTTTTAAAAACCCGACGGGCCCACCTTTGAACCCTCCGCCTATCTCCCCATCACCCCAGCCGTTGGATCAGCCTCCCGCAGATCAACGGCCAGCGTTGATCCCACTGCCCATCCCGTGTGAGTTCTTTAACCAGCGGGGGATGGGTGGTTTTGAATAGTCAGACCATCCACGTGGCGAGAAACCTATGGAATCGCTGCCCCTCCGATAAAAACCATCCTCGACCAAAAGCGGTGCGGGAATACCACTTACCGCTTACCGCTTACTGCCGGCTTACGTCACCCCGTACGTTGATGACGTCATCACCTCGAAAAAATAAAAAATACTTTTAACTTGCGAATAAAGCCATTTTTCGTGTTTTTCCTGTTCTTTTCGTTATTCTGAAAACGACAGAGCTCCCGCTGCGATTTTCAAATTTTCACTGTAATTGATCATTTCGCCCCAAGATTCCGCTGCGCCCGTGTTGAAGAACAGTCCCGCCATTGCCTGTTACCTGTTAAAGAACCAGTTTCCGTCTAAAAGCAGGTATTTATCCTTTACGCTCCGACTGCAAGTAAAACTCAGTTTCCTTTGTTTTTTTCGCTGAAAAAGTGGTTAAAAATCATCACTGAGTCCTCCCTGGAGATTTTAAACCTGTGAAATTGCTCCCCGAACCTGCAAATTGTCCCAATTTCTTTCATTTCAAGAATTCCGCCCGACCCGTGAAGAAAACCAAAAACCTCCATTTTGAATCCACAAGAACCAAAATGGAGGTCCCCGCAGCTCTGAATATCGCCCCATTGAATGCTCCTCACCGTGAATTAGACTATTTACCTCTAATAGATGAAGATTTCCAAATCAAAGACCTGCATTTCGATGAAAGTCCCCTATTGAGCTATTGTCGCTGCAGAGACGAATACTCAAAGGGGCAAGATCTTATAGGGTTGTGGGAATCCAATCTCCCAAGGTATCTTATTCCCTCAGTCCTTATTTTCCCAGAAATCATTCATTACTGTCATTCAAACTATGATCCCACACAGAGGGCAGTATTAGCTCCTGATCAAAGTGTTATGTTTCCCATCACTCCACAGGCTATCAATGCCATGTTGCACTTTGAACCAGACCAAGAGTTAGCACCATTGTCCATGGAAGGATTGATTGAGAAAACCAGGCAATTAACCCCAGAGAAGCTAAAATCCATGTGTCAGCATTTCATGCTACCTGAGCATCAGCCAAAAGGGTCTCCCCCCTATGGTTTTTACTATTTCAATACATTGGGAAGGCTCATTGTAAATATAATATCTTTTTTCCTAGGATTTAACACCAGTGAATATGTAGATGAGATAACCTTGGCTCTGCTATCCATTTTTACTCCTGGGCAACCTCCTGAGATCAAATATGACTATGCTTCTTTCATAGCCAGCAAAATCCATGATCAATTCTTAAGGCTAGATACTGAAATTTTTTTTAAGTACTCCTCAGTTATCTATCATCTCATGATCTTCTATCAGTCAGAAAGGTTCCCTTTCCCTGTACAGAAACTTGATGCCAAGAAAAATCCCAGGTCAGTCATTTTTTGGTCCCCCATCATTCATTTTTCCTCTGATTCTCCCTACTCCTACTCAGAATTCATTGATCAGTTTGTATACCCTGCAACAACTTTATTAACAGGAATTTCTCCCCCAAGACTAAGCAATCAAATTAGAAAGACCTTGCAACTGTCAAAGAGTTATAAGGTTGGGGATTGGTACTTATACCAAAACCATACAGTCATCAGGATTTATGGATGTGAATTACGTCCATTCAAGTTACCCAAATATGTACCAATGAGAATTTTTGCCTTGGAATACTTTAGGCACATGAACAATTCAGATGTGATCCATTTCTGCAATGTAAAGAAGAAAGCTCAGTTAAGGATCAAAAGCCAATTAGGTCCTTTCATCTGCAATTCTAGGGAGGCTGAGAGAGAAGCAGAACTTCTATTAGAGAAAAAGTTCAAGACATCTTTCCGTTGGGTTCCTTATGACCCCTTTGGTTTTATTTGTGAAAAGAGATTAAAAAACAAATCATCTCCCTATATACACCACAAGATTCCTGATCTAGAACAATATGCAAATCAAGATGAATGGGTTGAAGGAACTCTTGTTGAAGAAGAAAGTGAAGCAGACAGAATGAATAAGATTATGAAAGATGTTGAAAAGAACTTTGACCTAGAAACGTGTGGTCAAATGCAGGTACCCTATATTGGCACATCTTCAGCAGCCACTCTACAGCAAGCATTACAGGAAGACAGTCCATCAGTAGCAGCAGAACCCAAGGGTAAAGGAAAGGAACCTGTAATCCAGGTTATTGAAACTTTGGTCATGGCTGAAAAACCACAGAGTTCTAAAGCACCGGAACAATCTCAGGCTTCTCCCACACCGGCAAAACACATCCAAGTTCCAGAGATGCAAACTCCACTGAATGTGGAAATAGGGAAAAAGAGGCTAGCTCCAGATACCACACCTTCAAAAGGAGCCTCCCAGGTTTATCAAGCTAAAAAACACAAATCTGATCCACCTCCAGATGTAGAAATTATAGATGAAGTATTTGATGATGGTAGGGAAGATAGTCAGCAAACAGGCACAGCAAGTGAAACAAACATAAGCCAGAAAGGGATACAAAAGCAATTAAGCACTGAAGTATCTTCTTTCAGACCGCCAAAGACAGATACTGGAGACATTAAAAGAACCTTCATTAATATTAAAACAAAGAATGATCCATTGAAAATGAAGGTATATGATCAGTATATGAAGATGGCTCCTCATAATCAAGAAAGACTAATGTCAGCGTTTGACCTTTCCCAAGGTAAAATGCTAATGAGCCACTTCAAAGCAAAGGTGCCAAAGCCAACTTCAGCAGCAGATTACATTAGAACAAATTTTGAAGTTTTAGCAAAGGAGATTCATCCCCTGGACCAGATAGAGCTACATAGACAGACTAGGGAAATGGTTTATTCTACTCTCACCAACAAAGCCATGGCAGCTTTAACGTTGCAAGATTCTTTGAATAACACTACTGCACAATTGAAAATTGAGAAGGCCTCCTCACAGGCCAAGGATAATAGAATAAAGTCTCTAGAAGAGATAATCATTGGTTTGGGTCACAATCCCAAAGACATTAAAGGTATTGAGGCATTGGTAAAGAAGAAAGAGGATGATATAGATGCACTCAGAAAACAGCTAAAACTACCAGCCTCGAGGCACCCTCAGCAGCCTCGAGGCACCCTCGGACCCAAGGAAGTTATAAGAGGAAATTCACGGGAAGAAATGATGGATTGCTCTGAATATGGTGGCCGACTTAATGAAGCAGGAAAGGAGTTGGAAAAAGCATTGCGGGGAACGGGAAATTATCAAAGCGGAACATCGGCTTAACGGGTACTACAACGACGGAATGAGAATACGGCCATCTCGAGGTGAACATACCAAGAAAGTTAAGAGGACTTAATAAAAAAATGGAGAGTTTTCATTGAGGTCTGAGAACTCCAAGAAACAAAATTGCAATTAACAAAATTGGAGGAAAAATATGACACATCTAAAAAGACAGCTGCTGATAACACCAGGGAGATAAAAAGGTTGGAAAAATTGGTTCAGGCTCTGGAAAAAGATCTTTCATTGGAGAAGCCTTTAAACGAAATAAATGACATTCTTTGGGGTAACATCATTGAATTAATAAAGGGTATTTGGCCCTCTATTCAAGCTATTTTTGAGCAAAATGAGTTGGTTAAAATTGCCCAAGAAGAAATAAACAGAACCAGAAATGAATTGAGAGGCAGGCCTGAGCAGGCCAATCAGCTCATCCAATTTTTGAATTCCAGAACAAAGCAACAGCTTGCATTGTTAGGAATTGATGATAGGACAGGCACAGTTTTGGAAGTAAAGAGAGTTTTCACCAAGAGGACTTTCATGCAAAATTTAGAAAGGAAGTGCACAGACATTTTGGTTGATATCAACATTTTCAGAGAGAAATTTCAAGCTTTGCTAGATAGTGGGTTACCAAGTCCCATGCTCACAGAAGATCAAATAGTAGACTTGGAAACCTATGAGAAGAGAATAAAGGCTCATGCTAAAAATACAGCTGTTGGTTCTACTAGCTCATCAGAATCGACATTACCAACTGGGAAAAGTATTTATGATAAAGTGAGGAATTTATTTCATCTGGAACATGAAATAAAGTATCTATTTCCGAATGAGCCCACCTTTTATAAACTTACTGAAGCAGATGAAACTTTAAGGAAGCTCAGAAGAACTATGATACCAGATGATCAATGGTGGAAAGAAATGTTGGAAATTCTATGAAAGTTGTTTTCAGGATGAGAATTTATCTTTACTATCAAGTAAATGGTAAAAACAGGAAAACAGATGAAAGAGTATCAGGTGAAAAGGTTAAAGAGTATCCGTGAGAATAAAGAGTATTCGACAAGCCAAAGAAATATTTCAAAGGACAGCACAGAGCCCTATTTTAGCACTTACCTCCAGCACGTCCACGAAGAAAGGAACAGCACATCGGCAGTTACACATTATTCTATCCACGAGACCATTTGTCTCTTGTTTGTTTGTAAATAATGCTTTAAGTCAGCCTAGGTTATTGGCTAAGATAGTGTAAGATTGTTTAAGATTATTTTGTGTATAAATAAACCCTCAAAGAGAGTGTTGAGGGTGGATTCTATTACTCTGCTGTAACATTGAGATTTTCGGAATAAAATCTTTTGGAGAAATTTACTTGTGGCTTACTGGATGACGATTTGAAGCACTGGACTTGTTGCAGGATTCATGTGTTGGACTACAGTTCAATAAGTGTTCTACCCTTTGTCTGAAATTTTATATTAGTTTATAATACCATCATATCCATTTCTGAATAATTTACATAAAGGATTGAAACAGAATTTGCTTAATTGTACTATGTTTTCAAATGTGATTATTCTTAATGTTTTCTTCTAAATTAGTTATAAGCATGAATTCTTAAATGCTCCTGCTTTGCTAATTTAAACATTGTTGATTACTATAATAAAGAATCCTTCATTGCTCTTTGTTTGTAGTCATTTCACTTCTTTCTTTTGAACATGGTGAAATATTCTTAGCTGCCTTTCATCCCTTCAAGATCATCCCATCCACTTTAAATTTTAAGGATTGTTCTCTGTCTAGCTATCTTGCCCTGTAATACCATCTTGTGTTTAGAATAGAAATCGAGTAAAGCCATCCTTTGACTCCATAGCCCAATGGACTGAAAGCTCTCAACCTTGCCCTTAGTTTGTGGATTCCACCATTTTCCCAAAAACAAACTCTTGAATCTATAACTAGCCTAAAACCTTCCAAGAACAAAGATAAATCATAAAGAGAGAGCCCTCTCTGGATGCAGATTGGCTAGATTCTGCATCTAAAGGTTGGTTTGTGGTTACCTCGGGTATACTTTCCTCTTACACAACTTCTAGGAAAACCTGAGTGATAACATAGTGGCGACCATACTGGGGATCTGAATCATTTTTACTTGTTAGTATTGTTCAAATATAAGCTATAGACAGAGTCTGAAGGTCAGCCAGGTAGCCTTTGAAATTGCTTTTGCTCTGCAAATGCAAAAGTAAATAAAAGCTGCTTCAGTCTATCTCTGATTTAGCCTATATTTTGAATCTTAGTTTCAAATTTTTCAATCAGATTCTCTAGTTTAAACAGATCTTTGAGAAAATCTTAATCACATATCATTATTTCTTAAAGAATTTGTAGAAGTTGTATTTATTTTTCAATTAAAATCCGAAAATCCAAAAACACATAGTCTAAGAAAACTGGCTTCAGAAAGGATTCGACATACTAGGTCAAACCCTGACCCCAATCCACCACCAATATTTGAAAATCCTAATCTGATTCCTAGGATTCTTAGAAGACAAGGAAGTCAAGAAAGTTCTGAAAGAGGAAGTCAAGAAAGTACAGAAAGTTCTAGACCACTTTCTAGATCTGCATCTTGTCCTGTGAAAATTATTTATATTGATGACATTCCTTTTGATGCACGATTCGAAACATCTTTGTTTGTGAATTTTTCTGAGACTGAATTATCTAGATTAGTTCCAGATCCTTTGTTCTTTGAAGATTTGCAATACAGATTTGTTTCACATCATCTTGACAGAGAATTGCATAACTCTATTCAGTCTGAGCAAACCTTTGAAGAAAGTTCAAACATCTCTGTAATTACTGAAGCTTCTGCGAGTTCAGTTGTTTTTTCCCAAGCTTTTCAAACACCTGTTGCACCTCCATCTCCACCTGCTAGACCACCTTCTCCTCCTGCTAGACCATCTTCTACTCCTGTTATCCCACTTTATCTTCCAATGGCCAATCGATATGCCCCTTTACAGTTACCAGCCAACCCTCCAGCTTTACCTCAGGACTACCAAAGTAAGATCACACCTTTTGACGGATCAGGTACTTACACAGCTCAACAACACACCAAAAGGATGACTGATTACTTTGAGTTTTATGAGATTGATACTGATAATATCCGAATGAGAATTTTCGTTCAGAGTCTAACTGGAGAAGTTAGAACTTGGTTTAGGGCTCTTACCCCGAACAGTATTGCTGATCTAGAAGCTTTGTATAGGGAATTCTTGAACAGATGGGAGAAAAAGAAGGATCCTCTCCAGATCCTATCAGAATTTGAAAAATTAAGAAGAAGACCAAACAAAACCGTGCAAGATTACATCATAAGATTCAATGAATCTTATAATGCGGTTCCTCAAAACCTAAGACCCCCACCCAACAACGTGTTGGTTAAATTTCCAGATGGTTTTGACTCCGATATAGCTTATTCCCTCAGGGAAAGAGCTCCTCAAACACTAGAGGAAATGCAAAGCATAGTGGTGAGTGTAGAAGCAAATCTGATAGAAAAACGAGCCAGAGCTAGGGCAGAAAGAAGAATGCCTATGAATGAAGAACCTTCAGCTTTTGAAAAGAAGCTGGATGTAATCATTAAAGGTATGGAAAGATTAGGTGACAAAGTGGAAACCATTGAAAGAAAGTCTTCTACTGACAATCAGAATGTTGCAAGAAACCCAAACTTTAGGAGGAATCTGAACCAAAATATTGGAAAGAATGTCCCTGATCAAAACATTAGGCCACCTTTCCAAGAAAACTTTGTTGAAGGTTCAACCTCTGAAGAACCTGTAGAAGATGTAGAAATAAACAATGTAGATGAGGACAAAAATGAACCAGAAGTCTTCCTATCCCAGGATGATCAAGAGAATCATATCCTTGAAACATTCCAAACTCATTCAGGTGAGACTTTTGATTTCAAAGAAGGCTATGACACAGCAATCTACGAGGTTCATAAACAGTACAACTTGAGAAGTATACGGATAGATGTACCACAGAATAGCAAACAGAAAACCACAAAACAAAATGTCAAAGGTAAACAAAACATTCCCCCTGTACAAAACATTTCCCCTGTACAAAACAGTCCCCAAGTAAAATTTTTGTCTAGGATAACTCCCAATTCTTCAAATCCAATAATTGAGGATGTCTCTGACAACCAACCAATCAACAAACAAAAATCCAGTACATCTCCTCATATAGGAAATGTAGAAGAAACAGTAGAAGTTAGTCCTGAAACATCTTCAAAACAAAACTTCATTCATGAAAAAGAGAAAAACATTGAAGACCCAAAAAACAGAGAAAACCCAACTGTGCAAAACACCAAAACTCAAACAGGAAAACCTTTTAATCTAGAGGCTGAAATAGGCAAACTCAAGATAGTTGTTCCTTTATCAGAATTGGCTAAACATGATGTCTATAGGAGCCAGATTACCAAGTCCCTAAACATTAACATTACTGGATTGGATGATTCGGTAAACATTCTTGATGATCAACCCAAACTTCTTTTTGGCCCTGAGGTTAATGGCAAACCAGAAAGTGGAGGAACTCCTCCATTTTATGTAAGCCTAAATGTTCATGACAAGATACTCCATAATGCAATGCTTGATTCTGGAGCATCTCACAATTTGATGCCAAAAGCAGTAATGGAAATATTGAATCTAGATATTACCAGACCATACAAAGATTTGTTTTCATTTGATTCCAGTCAGGTAAAATGTTTAGGTTTGATTAAAGATCTGTGTGTCACTTTGGTCCAATACCCTGCTAAGTCTGTTTTAATGGATATAGTAGTTGCTGATATTCCACCTAAATATGGTATGTTATTGTCTAGATCTTGGGGTGCTAAACTTGGAGGATCTATTCAACTAGACATGTCTTATGCAACTATTTCAGTATTTGGTCAGCCTAAAAGATTATATAGAGAAACCTTGATGAAGTACTTAGTAAGTAGCCATGAGAAGCCTGAAAACTTCCCTGTTTACTCTGTACATTCTGATATGGATTCTTTTATTTTATACAATGCTGAGTTAGATCTCCCTACTGAAATAGAAGCTCCAGAATTGGAAATCATAAACAAAACCACTGTTAAAATTGAAGAAATCTCTGAAAACAAAGAAACACCAGATGATCAAGAAATACCTGAAAAAACTAAACAACTAGCTCCTGTCAAGAAACACGTTAAAACAATTGATGAAGATTATGAACATGAAATTCTATGGCATTTAGATTTTGATGGCTCTGTAAACAAACTAGGGGCAGGAGCTGGGATTTGGTTACATAATGTTGAAAATAATCATGCAGAAGGTCATGCTTATAGGTTGAATTTCAAATGCACCAACAACATGGCAGAGTACGAAGCTCTTTTATTAGGGCTTAAACATGCCAAGCAGTTAGGAGCTATTAGGGTATCAATCATAGGAGATTCCGAACTAATTATTCAACAGATTAATGGAGAATGTTCAACAAAAGACTTGAGACTGAAACAATACAGAGAGACAGTTGTGGAAATTCTCAACACATTTCTACAAGCTCAACTTGCCAAGATTCCCAGGAAACAAAATTTGCATGCCCATAGTTTAGCAATGTTTGCTAGTACATGCAAGTTACCTTTTGACCCCAATCATCAGTTTTCAGCTGAGATTAGGCACAGGCCTACAATACCAGACAATATTCTGAATTGGCAAGTATTTTCGAATAACAATCAAATCAATAATTTTTTGACACTTCAGGATGAGTTTTCTAACTGTAATATAGATGAAGACATAACTATTGATGAATTTGATCAAGAAAAAGAACAAAAAATAGAAATTTCGAGAGAAAATGCAATTCATATGCTGCATTCAACCACATTTACTGAAAAAGACATGCAAAATTTGAAACACATGGAATTTGATGAGATCATAGAAGATGAAACAGAAATCATCAATTTAAAAGATAATCAATTACCCAAAGGATTAACTCCTTTGGAAGATCTGTTTGACTCAAATGATATTCCATTTAGACCAAAAATGGGACCTGTTAAGGCTGATATGGAAGAATGCAACTTAGGAACACCAGAACATCCCAAAATAGTCAAGTTGTCCAAATCTCTCCCAAAAGATCAAAAGGTTAAATATGTTGAACTATTAAAAGAATTTCAGGATGTTTTTGCCTGGAGTTATGAAGACCTCAAATCTTATGATACATCCATCATTCAACATACTATACCTTTGAAACCAGACCAGAAACCTTTTAAACAAAAACTTAGGAGAATTAATCCTGTTTTATTACCCTCAATTGAAAAAGAAATCAAAAGAATGTTTGAAGCAGGGATTATAGCTCCTATCAGATTTTCAGAATGGGTTTCTAACCTGGTACCAACAAGAAAAAAGACAGGAGAAATTAGACTGTGTGTCGACTTAAGAAATTTGAATAAAGTTTCTTTAAAAGACAACTATCCTCTGCCGAAAATGGACCACATTCTGCCAAGGGTAGTAGGATCTTCGAGAATATCACTACTGGATGGATTTTCAGGGTACAACCAGATTCTGGTTCATCCTGATGATCAGGATAAAACAGCATTTACCACACCATGGGGTACGTTTAAATATGTCAAGATGCCATTTGGGCTCAAGAATGCGGGAGCTACATTTCAAAGAGCAATGGATATTGCTTTTGCTAAAGAGATACATGATTTTCTGGTTATTTATTTAGATGATTTGACTGTCTTTTCTAAAACAGATCAAGAACATTTAGATCATCTAAGGCAAGTATTTATCAAGTGCAGAAGATATGGAATTTCTTTAAACCCTAAAAAGTCATTGTTTGGTTTGGAAGAAGGAAAGCTCTTAGGGCACATTATTTCTAAAGATGGCATTAGGATTGATCCAGAAAGAATTCAAGCAATTTTGCAAATACCCCACCCCAGAAACATAAAAGAGTTGCAAGCATTCATAGGAAAAATTAATTTCTTGAGAAGATTTATTTCTAGTTTAGCAGAGTTACTTAGATTACTGACTAACATGTTGAGGAAAGATTCAAGCATTGACTGGACTGTAGAAGCCAAACAATCATTCGAGGAAATTAAAATGGCTTTAACAAGAACACCAGTTCTGACCAGTCCTAAATTTGATAGAGACTTTATTATTTTTTCATTTGCTTCTGAACATACTGTTGCGGCTGTTTTACTTCAAAAAGATGACCAAGGGTGTGAAAAGCCAATAGCATTTTTTAGTAAAGCAATGAGGGATGCATCTCTAAAATACAATATTATGGAAAAACGGGCTTTTGCATTGGTAAAAGCAATCAAAGATTTCAGAGTTTACATATTATATTCTCATGTGATAGCATATGTGCCTAATGCAGTAGTTAAAGATATTTTGACTCAAGATGGCATTGAAGGTAAACGAGGTAAGTGGATAGCTACCATTTTGGAATATGATATTGAGATCAAGCCAACAAAACTTATAAAGGGCCAAGGTTTAGCACAACTTATGACAGAAACCAATTTCCAAGCCTTAGACCTCAATGAACTGGATAACGAGCAGGAGATGGCGACTCCTCAGATCAGTCAAGCTTTCTTAGATTCACCCTGGTACACTGATATAATTCATGTTTTATTAAACCTGCAAGCTCATCCAGGGTTGTCCAGAACCAAAAGAAGATTTTTAAAAATGACATCTTTGAAATATTGTATTTTAGATAGCACTCTATTTTGGAAGAATCATGAAGGAATTTTATTGAATTGTCTCTTAAAAGATGAAGCTGATAAAGTGCTTAATGAATTTCATGCAGGGGATTGTGGAGGACATCTCTACTGGAAATCTACTGCAAACAATATCTTAAGGGCTGGCTTTTACTGGCCAACTTTATTCTCTGATGTTAAGAAATTTGTAACAACTTGTCATAAATGTCAAATATTTGAGGGTAAAAGAAAGTTGTTACCTCTGCCTTTAAAACCAATTTCCACAGAAAGACCTTTTCAACAATGGGGGTTAGATTTTATTGGAGAAATTCATCCTCCTTCTTCAGGGCAACATAGATGGATTTTAACTGCTACAGACTATTTCACTAAATGGATTGAAGCCATCCCATGTAGACAGTCTAATGATTCTGTGATCATAGGGTTTTTAAAAACAAACATACTCTCAAGATTTGGCTGTCCGGAAAATATTATAACAGATAATGCTGCTGCATTTAAATCAAAGAAAATGATTAATTTCTGCCATAAATATCATATTACTCTAGGCCATTCAACAGCCTATTACCCCCAGGGTAATGGACTAGCAGAATCTTCTAATAAAAGCCTTATCAATATCATCAAAAAGTTATTAGAAGAAAACAAAAAGAATTGGCACAAGAAATTGACCAATGCATTATGGGCAGACAGACTTACAACTAAGAAATCTATTGGGACTAGTCCATATGAGTTAGTTTATGGTCTGGAAGCAAGATTCCCATCATCTTTAGGAATCCCTGTTATGAAATTACTTCAGGAGGCTCAAGTGGAGCCAAATGACATTCAAAGAAGAATTAATCAAACAATCCACCTGCAACAAACCAGAGAAGAGGTATACCAAAGATCACAAGTCTTACAGGAAAAGCTAAAGAAAATGTTTGATAAAAGGACTAAATCAGAAGATTTTCAATTAGGAGACAAGGTCCTAAGATGGGATTCTAGAAGAGAAGAAAAAGGGAAACATGGAAAGTTTGATTTCTTGTGGAAAGGGCCTTATATCATTCATGCCTTGCAGGGAAACAACACTTAATTTTTGAAGGACTTGGACGATTCAGAAGTTGAAGAGGGACCAGTCAATGGTCGAATGCTCAAGCATTATTTTGATCCAATTTACTAGAGTGTTTTAATGTTTCTAACTTGTACATAATATATTGTTTTCTTGTTTTATTTTTTTTAATGCAGTTTGGATTGGATGGTGACTTCTTGGAATTGAAGCCCGAAGTGAAGGCCCTAAGTTCCAAAAGTTTCACTATCATATGTAAAATAAAGCTACCAGAAGAAGGAAGATTTCATACTTTCAGTTTGAAGACATTTTGAGGCATCTGACCTGTTGTTCTTGACTTTCCACAAGGAAAAGCCATCCCCAAGTGGAGCCAGTGTTAGACTCCTATACCAATAGGTTTCATCTTTCATGATTGTCTTGATGGAATTATGGAATATGTTCAAACCTTCTTTCTTGAGCAAAGGTGTTCCATATTCTTGGAAAAAACCAAAAAATCAAAAAGTTAAAAAATGTAAAGAGGGTATACCCTAAAAGAAAGATCAAAGGGTAAAAAGAATAAAATGGTCAAAAAAGTGAAAGAAATGAACCCCAAGAAAAAAATAGACCAAGGAAAGTGTGCAAATCCAAATGCCACTGCTATTTCATTTTTGTAATAAATCAATTGTGTGCAGCTTGTCAAACCTTTGCCACAATTCATGAATAAGTCAAACTGTTTAAACTTGGCTTACTCATATTTCAATTTCATGTTATAGATTAGAAAATAAATATCTAGCCAAACAGTTTAATCTTGGCAGATAAGTAGCTAGGTAGAGTGAATAAAAGGTGCTCAACAGTTTAATCTGAGCCCTTGGATGTAATAAGGGTAGAAATAGATAGATTTATCATGTAAAAAGAAAAAGATTGAAAAGGGTTTGCAAATCTAAATGCACCCTAATAAAGAAGATAAAATGGTAGTGTTAAGTAGATAGGGTAGGTAGATGGTGCTGCAAAGTGTTATCTGATGAATGATGCTGCTACATGTTTTTGATCCTTTACTTTCATCATAAGTACTGAAGCAGGAAATACAATGGAAAATCACAGCAATCAAAGTCAAATTCATTAACTTCCCTCATCATTTTCCCCCTCAAGAGTTTTACTAATTTCCCCCAAAAGTACTAAGGTATTTGGAGATCAAAAGGGCTCAAGGCATTTCCTTGACTTCTGGAGGGACCGGACCCTCGGCCTAATGATCAAAAAATACCTAAGTATTTGAGATAATTCATCATTGTTATCTTCCATTTTTAAACTTTCTCCTAAGTAAAATCACATTTTACTTAGGAAACTGATGCATAATTTCATAAAAATCCCTCAAGATAAACTTGCTATTCTAAGAAGTGTTGGAGATAAAATGTTGCAATTTACTTCACAAGTTATCACTTTCTTAGATGTACAAAAATGTTTTGAGTTTCCTTGTCCTCTGCCATATTAACATTTAACTTTAATTACTAAATCCCTAGTCAAATACCCTATCCTAAATATATAAATCCCTTTTTATATATACCCCAAAAACCCCTTTATTATAATGTTTTAACCAAAGTATTTATCTCCCTAAAATTCATTAAAACCCGCTTCTACAAGCCCTTTGGTTAAAAATATAGCATTATACATTAATCCCGCCCCTATGGTGAATTAGTTGTATTAATTAATTTACCATATAAATAAAAAATATAGATAAAAAACTTTAGACATACAATACGTATGTTTAAATACCAAAAAATATCAATAAAGTTTCGAGAAAGCCTTACGCCACCGTGGTCCGTCTACGTGGCATTCCACTTAAGCCAATTCCGCCGCAACCCCTTTCTTTTGCATACGGGATTAATTAAGTCATCTGGACTAATTAACAACCTTCTCCGCCTATTAGAAATCCCCCGGGGTGATTAAATTACGCGTTAAAATCTTTTAAAAACCCGACGGGCCCACCTTTGAACCCTCCGCCTATCTCCCCATCACCCCAGCCGTTGGATCAGCCTCCCGCAGATCAACGGCCAGCGTTGATCCCGCTGCCCATCCCGTGTAAGTTTTTTAACCAGCGGGGGATGGGTGGTTTTGAATAGTCAAGCCATCCACGTGGCAAGAAACCTGTGGAATTGCTGCCCCTCCGATAAAAACCATCCTCGACCAAAAGCGGTGCGGGAATACCAATTACCGCTTACCGCTTACTGCCGGCTTACGTCACCCCGTACGTCGATGACGTCATCACCTCGAAAAAATAAAAAATACTTTTAACTTGCGAATAAAGCCATTTTTCGTGTTTTTTCATTTATTTTCATTATTCTAAGAATGACAGTGCTCCCGCTGCGATTTTCAAAATTTCCACTGTAATTGATCATTTCGCCCCAAAATTCTGCTGTTGCATAGTGTTGGAAAACGATTCGCCATTGCTGTTACGTTAAAGAACCGGTTTCCGTCTAAAAGCAGTATTTATCCTTTACGCTCCATTTACTTAGTAAAACTCGGTTTTCAGCTGTTTTTCGTGAAAAAGTGGTTAAAAATCATGTTTGAGTCCTCCTGGAGATTTTAAACACAATAGAAATTGCTCCGAACACCAAATTGTTCAATTTCTTTCATTTCAAAATTCCTTAGGCCGAGAAAGAGCAAAAACCTCCATTTTGAATCCACAAGAACCAAAATGGAGGTCCCGGCAGCTCTGAATATCGCCCCATTGAATGCTCCTCACCGGGAATTAGACTATTTACCTTTGATAGATGAACATTTCCAAATTAAAGACCTGCATTTTGATGAAAGTCCCCTATTGAGCTATTGTCGCTGCAGAGACGAATACTCAAAGGGGCAAGATCTTATAGGGTTGTGGGAATCCAATCGCCCAAGGTATCTCATTCCTTCAGTCCTTATTTTCCCAGAAATCATTCACTACTATCATTCAAACTATGATCCCACACAGAGGGCTGTATTAGCTCCTGATCAAAGTGTTCTGTTTCCCATCACTCCCCAGGCTATCAATGCCATGTTACACTTTGAACCAGATCAAGAATTAGCACCATTGTCCATGGAAGGATTAATTGAGAAAACCAGGCAATTAACCCCAGAAAAGCTAAAATCCATCTGCCAGCATTTCATGTTACCTGAGCATCAGCCAAAAGGGTCTCCCCCCTATGGTTTTTACTATTTCAATACATTGGGAAGGCTCATTGTAAATATAATATCTTTTGTCTTAGGATTTAACACCAGTGAATATGTGGATGAGATAACCTTGGCTCTGCTATCCATTTTTACTCCTGGGCAACCTCCTGAGATCAAATATGACTATGCTTCTTTCATAGCCAGCAAAATCCATGATCAATTCTTAAGGTTAGATACTGAAAAAGTTTTTAAGTACTCCTCAGTTATCTATCATCTCATGATCTTCTATCAATCAGAAATGTTCCCTTTCCCTGTACAGAAACTTGATGCCAAGAAGAATCCCAGGTCAGTCATTTTTTGGTCCCCCATCATTCATTTTTCCTCTGATTCTCCCTACTCCTACTCAGAATTCATTGATCAGTTTGTATATCCTGCAACAACTTTATTAATAGGAATTTCTCCCCCAAGACTAAGCAATGAAATTAGAAAGACCTTGCAACTTTGAAAGAGTTATAAGGTTGGGGATTGGTACTTATACCAAAACCATATAGTCATCAGGATTTACGGATGTGAATTACATCCATTCAAGTTACCCAGGTATGTACCAATGAGAATTTTTGCCTTGGAATACTTTAGGCAGATGAACAATTCAGATGTGATCCATTTCTGCAATGTAAAGAAGAAAGCTCAGTTAAGGATCAAAATCCAATTAGGTCCTTTCATCTGCAATTCTAGGGAGGCTGAGAAAGAAGCAGAACTTCTATTAGAGAAAAAATTCCAGACATATTTCCGTTGGGTTCCTTATGACCCCTTTGGTTTTATTTGTGAAAAGAGATTAAAAAACAAATCATCCCCCTATATACAACACAAGATTCCTGGTCTAGAACAGTATGCAAATCAAGATGAATGGGTTGAAGGAACTCTTGTTGAAGAAGAAAGTGAAGCAGACAGAATGAATAAGATTATGAAAGATGTTGAGAAGAACTTTGACCTAGAAACGTGTGGTCAAATGTAGGTACCCTATATTGGCACATCTTTAGCAGCCACTCTACAGCAAGCATTACAGGAAGACAGTCCATCAGTAGCAGCAGAACCCAAGGGTAAAGGAAAGGAACCTGTAATCCAGGTTATTGAAACTTTGGTCATGGCTGAAAAACCACAGAGTTCCAAAGCACGGGAACAATCTCAGGCTTCTCCCACACCACCAAAACACATCCAAGTTCCAGAGATGCAAACTCCACTGAATGTGGAAATAGGGAAAAAGAGGCTAGCTCCAGATACCACACCTTCAAAAGGAGCCTCACAGGTTTATCAAGCTAAAAAGCACAAATCTGATCCACCTCCAGATGTAGAAATTATAGATGAAGTATTTGATGATGGTAGGGAAGATAGTCAGCAAACAGGCACAGCAAGTGAAACAAACATAAGCCAGAAAGGGATACAAAAGCAATTAAGCACTGAAGTATCTTCTTTCAGACCGCCAAAGACAGATACTGGAGACATTAAAAGAACCTTCATTAATATTAAAACAAATAATGATCCATTGAAAATGAAGGTATATGATCAGTATATGAAGATGGCTCCTCATAATCAAGAAAGGCTAATGTCAGCGTTTGACCTTTCCCAAGGTAAAATGCTAATGAGCCACTTCAAAGCAAAGGTGCCAAAGCCAACTTCAGCAGCAGATTACATCAAAACAAATTTTGAATTTTTAGCAAAGGATATCCATCCCCTGGACCAGATAGAGCTACACAGACAAACTGGGGAAATGGTTTATTCTACTCTCACCAACAAGGCCATGGCAGCTTTAACGCTGCAGGATTCTTTGAATAACACTACTGCACAATTGAAAATTGAGAAGGCCTCCTCACAGGCCAAGAATAATAGAATAAAGTCTCTAGAAGAGATAATCATTGGTTTGGGTCACAATCCCAAATACATTAAAGGTATTGAGGCATTGGTAAAGAAGAAAGAGGATGATATAGCTGCACTCAGAAAACAGCTAAAACTACCAGCCTCGAGGCACCCTCAGACACAGAAAGTTATAAAAGGAAATTCACAGGAAGAAATGATGGAGTTGCTCTTGAATATGACAGAGCGACTAAATGAAACAGAGAAGGAGTTGGAAAAAGCATTGCAGGAACAGGAAATTATCAAGCAGACTTCAACAACAGGTACTACAACCACAGGGCAGCAGGAACAACCAGCTCAGGTGAATACTTCTGGCTTGAGTTCTGAGGACTTAATAAAACAAATGGAGAGTTTGCAGCTAAGGGTCACAGAACTCCAAGAAACAAAATTGCAATTAACAAAATTGGAGGAAAAATATGACACATCTAAAAAGACAGCTGCTGATAACACCAGAGAGATAAAAAGATTGGAAAAATTGGTTGAGGCTTTGGAAAAGGATCTTTCTTTGGAAAAGCCTCTAAAGGAAATAAATGATATTCTTTGGGGTAACATCATAGAATTAATAAAGGTCATATGGCCCTCCATTCAAGCTATCTTTGAACAAAATGAGCTGGTTAAAATTGCCCAAGAAGAAATAAACAGGACCAGAAATGAATTAAGAGGCAGGCCTGAGCAGGCCAATCAACTCATTCAATTTTTGAATTCCAGAACAAAGCACAGCTTGCATTGTTAGGAATTGATGACAGGACAGGCGCAATTTTGGAAGCAAAGAGAGTTTTCACCAAGAGGACTTTCATGCAAAATTTAGAAAGGAAGTGCACAGACATTTTGGTTGATATCAACATTTTCAGAGAGAAATTTCAAGCTTTGCTGGATAGTGGGTTACCAAGTCCCATGCTCACAGAAGATCAAATAATAGACTTGGAAACCTATGAGAAGAGAATAAAAGCTCATGCTAAAAATACAGCTGCTTGTTCTACTAGCTCGTCGGAATCGACATTACCAACCGGGAAAAGTATCTATGATAAAGTGAGGAATTTATTTCATCTGGAACATGAAATAAAATATCTATTTCCATATGAGCCCACCTTTTATAAACTTACTGAAGCAGATGAAACTTTAAGAAAGCTCAGAAGAACTATGATACCAGATGAACAATGGTGGAAGGAAATGTTGGAAATTCTATAAAAGTTGTTTTCAGGATGAGAATTTATCTTTACTATCAAGTAAATGGTAAAAACAGGAAAACAGATGAAAGAGTATCAGGTGAAAAGGTTAAAGAGTATCCGTGAAAATAAAGAGTGTCCAACAAGCCAAAGAAATACTGCAAGGGACAGCACGGAGCCCTATTTTAGCACTTACCTCCAGCATGTCCACGAAGAAAGGAACAGCACATCGGCAGTTACACATTATTCTATCCACGAGACCATTTGTCTCTTGTTTGTTTGTAAATAATGCTTTAAGTCAGCCTAGGTTATTGGCTAAGTTAGGGTAAGATTGTTTTAGATTATTTTGTGTATAAATAAACCCTCAAAGAGAATATTGAGGGTGGATTCTATTACTCTGCTGTAACATTGAGATTTTCGGAATAAAAGCATTTTGGAGAAATTTACTTGTGGCTTACTGGATGACGATTTAAAGCACTGGACTTGTTGCAGGATTCATGTGTTGGACTACAGTTCAATAAGTTTTCCTACCCTTTTGTCTGAAATTTTATATTAGTTTATAATATCATCATATCCATCTCTGAATAATTTACATAAAGGATTGGAACAGAATTTGCTTAATTGTACTCTGTTTTCAAATGTGATTATTCTTAATGTTTTCTTCTAAATTAGTTATAAGCATGAATTCTTAAATGCTCCTGCTTTGCTCATTTAAACATTGTTGATTACTGTAACAAAGAATCCTTCATTGCTCTTTGCTTGTAGTCATTTCTCTTCTTTCTCTTGAATATGGTGAAAGATTCTTAGCTGCCTTTCATCCCTTCAAGACCATCCATCCACTTTAAATTTAAAGGATTGTTCTCTGTCTAGCTATCTTGCCCTGTAATACCATCTTGTGTTTAGAAAAGAAATCCAGTAAAGCCATCCTTTGACTCCATAGCCCAATGGCCTGAAAATATTCAACCTTGCCCATAGTTGGCGAATTCCACCATTTTCAAACAAACTCTTGGATTTATAACTAGCCTAAAACTTTCTAAGAACAAAGATAAATTATAAAGAGAGAGCCCTCTCTGGATGCAGATTGGCTAAATTCTGCATCTGAAGGTTGGTTTGTGGTTACCTCGGGTATACTTTCCTTTTCCACAACTTCAAGGAAAACCTGAGTGATAACAATATTAATGGTAATAATGATGATAATTTGATTTAGTCTATGATTAATTATTATTATGAGCACATGGCGAATTTAAAAGTACTTACATCAAGACCTTGAAATGACATGGTAGTGTTGGGTAGCCCTGGTGCAGATGAGGTAACACCCCCACAATGACATGCGGAACAAGAATTCCATGTCATCTTCCACTTGGATGTACAAATGCATTGATGTGGCATTGGTACAAAATATTCTAAGGGCCATAATTTTGAGCCCTAAAGTCAAATTGAGATGAAACTGACATTGTCAAAAAGCTCTTGACAAGAAAAAAATGATGATGACATCAAGAATATGATTAGAAGTGAGTAAAGGAAAAAAAAAATTGTGGTGCCACCTCCCTAATGGTGATTTAGGGAGTTGGGTGTGTTACAGTCTTCGGATAATTAGAAGATTTCTTCAATTAACATCGACCATACCTATGTACACTTGAAAACATGTAAGCACCTGACATGTATAACCAGTCATACACTCATGACAACACATTTCACAACAACACCATCAAGTCTCCCATGGAGAAATCACTACCACTATTACCAACACCATGTGAATGCGACAAGTACATACAGCACAAGTATGAGAAACATATATGCAACCAATAGAAATACATGACCAACAAACCGCCCATCCAGTCTGAGGGGTGACCATGCTCTAATACCACTTGTAACACACACCTCCCTTCACATCTACCCACTTTCACCATCTTACCTAGGGTAAACATGAGATGCAGGGCAGTTATGACCAGACTCAACCTCCTAGGTGACATTAAGGAAATGGAGTCGACAAAGAACCCTTACCGACTTCCCTCAAGAGCCACAAGACTTTCCAGGAGGAGCCCAACCCCTCTAGGTGTCCCTCCCCTGATCCAACATGAATTTTAACTAGTTTTTACCCCCAGTCGCTCCCTTGCCAAGGCCTCGGTGCAACTGGACCTCTCAGTCGCATGCATAAGCCTGCATCAGTGCGATTGTGGACTAAATTACCCAATGTTGTGCCAAATAATGCAGATTTTAAGGCTAAATTCCAAGGCTGGGGCTATACCTTTGCCCAAAAATCCCTGTAACTTTCATAAATAATAAATTACACAAGGAAAATGCTTATAAACCAAAAACTGACTCCAGGACTAGGCTTGACCATCTCCAACCGGGACTAACATTATCTCAAACACTTGGCAACAATGCAATCTACAGGTCATGAATATAAGACTGAACATAAGGGAATGAAAATTCAAATTAAACTTATCAAGGAGGATCACCACCCTCTCCCATTAGTTGTCTTATCATTAATTAGGTCTTGCATCCATTATTATTTTATTTACAAGTAAAACATGAAATAACCATGACTAGAACCAGTCACATAACCATGCTTATAACCACATAAATAACCACAAGATAAAAACCATTAAAGACACATAAATACAAGTACAAAGCAATAAAACTTAGCTTTCATTAAACATAGGCAAGAACAGACCAGGTTCGGGACTTCCACATACCACCCGACCATAGACATGGCTGAACCAAATATTTATTTCATCCAGTCACCCTTGTGCCATAATCCAAGCATGAATGTGGGATCTTGTGGATAAACCAATCCAAAAACAACCAAGGGAATCCATAGGTTAAACCACCTCCACCCTCACCATACCGTGATCTCACTTAAATCGACACCGAGATCACAAAACTGAACCGAGCATGGAAAGCCTCCAGATCTCATCACCATCCTTGAGGAATTTTCTGTCAACTCTCTAGGCTTTACCAAAATCCACACCGGATCACTAGGCCCTTACCGAGACACTACCCTCAGGATTTACCGTATATCTCGCCAAAATCGGTCAAGGGATTCCTAGGTCTTTGGGAATGTTC
The DNA here is from genome assembly GCA_034641835.2 of Pinus albicaulis. NCBI lineage: Eukaryota > Viridiplantae > Streptophyta > Pinopsida > Pinales > Pinaceae > Pinus > Pinus albicaulis. The sequence goes on along the minus strand of CM076584.1, from coordinate 1,577,535,842 downwards.
CTGAGACCACCTCTGCCCCAGATTCTGAAACCATTCAGCAATTTCAAAGCTCAAAACCGAGAACAATCCCATCACACCATGGCTATCTGGAAAAAGACAAGGCGAGGCTTAAAACCACAGTCAAAACCCGACAAAACCATGCCATCGATAACAAAAGAACCGAATACCGACATGCATATACCATGCATGTCAAAGCCAGTTAGAAAATCATACATGCAATCTGTTACCTGCAAGTATTCCTGCTGAAGTTGCTTGATCCTGCTCTTCCTTGCTTGATCTTTTGCTTTCCTTTCGTTTCCTTGATTTTCCTTTGCTTGGTCGAATGTTGAAATGCTCCAAGAAAGCTCTAAGTGTCCAAGAGTGAGAGACAAAGAGCTCCAAAACTAAACTGACTAAAATCTAAAATAACAAAAAGGTACCAACTGATCCTCAAAAACCTTTTTATTAATGAGGCCTCTATTTTCTTCATTTTCCATTATTTTCCTTCAATTTCCTCCTCACATGCAACCTCTGACCCTTCACCTTCCTTTTCTCCTAATTTTCTTAATTTTCATAAATAAATGTGCCAAAAATACTTTTTTCCCTTTTAATGCCTTAACCATTTCCGTTACCAATTTCCCTTAGCCATAAACACATCCAGTGATGCCCACTAGGATATCTTTCCCAACATTAAGCTTGGAATAAGTGTACTTTAACCATGGTCTTATTTTTGCCTTTATTAACTTTTATTACATGAACTTTTAACTCGTGTCTATTACATTAATTTGCACAAAATGGTTCTTTAAAATAGTGTGGTAGTGCATAGTTCCGCACAATGAGCTAAGTTCATTGTGTGAAGTTACACACTCCCGCACAATACTTGTAATACAATGGATTAATATGGAAATACAATGAAATAATAATTTTCTTTCAAATAAATAAGCCATATGTTAATCATATTTAAGTTCATTGTCTCCCTTATGAACATATTTCATTTCGCGGGGTATTGAAGTGTCTTTGTGGTCATGCTAATTCTAGAAGTTGTGATATTCATGGGTGATGCTATGATAGGCATAAATGAAACATTAAATGCACTCAATAACTGATGTTGATATTGCTTCCAATCAGCTTAAAAGTAATTAGAAGCACTGTGGATTCTTTAATACTTTTCAGTTTGAATGTTTAGAATTAAAATAATTGCATCCTCAATCTCTTCATTAAAATAATTGCATGCTCTCAAATGGATTGAAACACCATTCCACCAGAATACGTCACAAAAGGTCCAATAATGAATGATATCGAAGGCATGTGTTCATCTTGGATTTGTTGCGACGACATATTAGTTGATGCGACGAAGTTTTACATCCAGGTCAGATTGTTAATGGACACCGTATAAAACAAAATCACGCAAAGGAGGTTTGAGTGGAATTCCAGTTAAGGTGCTCATTTACCTTTTTCTGAATCGCCAAACATAGTTGCATGTCACGAGTTTCTAACTTTTTCTTCCAATGCTTGAATCGTAGACGATTTCAAATGCATGGTTGCCAACTTCGGGATAGAAATTTCTAAGTCAAGAGCCTCGTCGTAATTATGTTTTGTAATACCCCAACGAGTTTGACATTGTTGTTCATTGTGTAGGAGTGTGGAGCTTTGCACAATGAGCTAAGTTCATTATGCAAAGCTCCACACTCCTCTACAGTGATTTTCCTCCACATTAAAAAAATAATATTGAACATATTAAATGAAATGACACTAACCTAATATTTGTTGTTCATTAATATTGTGCGGGAGTGCGAAGCTTCACACAATGAGCTAGTTCATTGTGCAGAGCTCCACATTCTTGCACAATGAGCTTCCTTCCATTTGTCTAATATGTATTTATGTCTTAAAGATAAAAATTGTCTTAAATATTTCGTTTGAGGATTAAAAGCTCACGTATACAAATTATCTATGATTTGGGAGATTTCGTATATTCAAGTTAGGCATAGTCTAATTTATAGACGAAATAGCCCTTTTCACGAGCATTTTTCTTGTTAATTTTAATCAAAATCTGACAGAGATTTTTAAAAAATTGAGTTTAAATTGTTTAATCTGCAGAATTCGAGTGCCCCAAGGGTTTTCGAGGGTGCTAAATACATTTATGCATTCAAAATTGCATTTTAAACAACACAAAATCTTGAAATTGTATTGTCGGATTTTGGTGAATTATGGTGAAAAAGGCTATTTCGTCTATAAGTTAGACTACGCCCAAGTTATTCTCTAAGTTAACAAGTATAATTTGGGCATTAATTAGAAATCTGTTCATGTAAGGTTTAATCGTAAAGCATATTGTGCACAATAATTTGTCAAAATTTCATTTTGAATGAGTTATTCGACACATGGTGATGATCACGATTTTTAATGGGAGTGTAGAGCTCCGTAAAATGAGCTAAGTTCATTGTGTTGAGCTCTGCACTGCCATACAATGAGCCAAAGTAAATGCATATGAATGTCTATTATTATTACCTATGAACTTATTAATCTATGCTATCAAGATAGACATGTTATTAACCTATGAATACATGTGCCAATTAAACTATCATTGAAGCTTGTGCGAAGAGCTTTGTGTAGAAAAAATTCACTGTGCGGAGATCTTTGTGTGGAGAGTTTTCATTATGCGAAGAACTTTGTGCGAAAAAATTTCACTGTGCGAAAAGATCTTTACTCTCATTATACAGAGTTTTCTCCACACTACACACAACCTTTAATCAATTAATTAGAAATAGTAATAAAAATAAGAACTATACTGAAATTTAAAATTTTGAAAAAATTTAATAAATATAACTCTTTATTTTTAATATTTATAAAAAAAAAATATTTATTTATTATTATATTCTTTAATTTTATATGAAAAATCTGTTACAATTTATGCAAATGCATTGTTTTGAACTTTCTAAATTCAAAGAAAATAAAAATCAAACAAAATAAAATAAACATATCCCATTAACAACTAAAATAAACAAATCCCAACAAGATATTTCTGTAAATATAAATAAAGTTGACTATATAGAGACAAAACTTGACTATCTAGAGACAAAACTATGTCCCACCTCTTTATTTTAACCATTATGACCACATCTAATGATAGGTAATTTTTAAGAGTAACCACCTTTATGGCTCTTGTGCTTATCCATAATATTATAGATGTTATGTAAATATCATAATACTATTTATAATAATTATATTTGCTAATTTTTTTCTTTTGAAAAAATTATTTTTATCTATGTTGATCATTATATTTATTTATATTGATATTGACCGTTAATATGCATTAACAGAATCTTACAGTATAATTTCAACTTACCATTTACATTAAGTATTTAATATTTGTGAGAGAAACAATGCAGCGCATGTAAAAGCTTTAATCACGTTAAAAAAGAATCTAGCAAAAAGTGATGTGCTTATTATTTTATAATTTCCTTATTTAAAAATCAACCATAATTATTGAGAGCAGCTAGTGCTCACAATTTTAAATTAAATTATACTTTAATATATTTATCATTATGTCTAATGATGAATATTATTATTATCAATTTTAATTAAATTTTACTTTAATAAACAATGTTAATGGTTGTATATAATGATGAATATTATTATTATCAATTTTAATTAAATTTTACTTTAATAAACAATGTTAATGGTTGTTAAAGATTATATATTTATAGTTGATTTTGTATTAATTAATATTTTGATTATAAAATTTTATATTTTTATTAATTAATTATATATATATATATATATATATATATATATATATATATATATATATTTCAAATTATTATTATTATTTTTTCAAAAAAAAAATCGAATTCTTTATATTATAAAAAGTTAATTATATACATGTATTCAAGCATTTTTTGGTAAGATTTTATGCTCTTCCAAATATCAACTGAGTAATCAGTCCATCTCCAAAAGCCTCATCTTGTTAGTGTGATGAGTTTGTTTAGAAACTTCCCATAATTAAGGGGAAAAACCGCCAACTTGCCGTCAGCGCAAAAAGAACGAATCTCCACAGCGCATTCCCGGGCCTCCTCTTATGAGGAAAACTAGCCCAAACAAGAACGACTATGTGGAGTGAGAGGAAAACAAAAACAGTTTTGAGACTGAGTCCGCATATGAGTTTTTAAAGCACTGAATAGAATGAAATGTTTTATGCAGGAAAATTAAATAATTACAAACAACTGTTGCTGAAAAGAAACTGAAATAGAAGCTAGATGAAGTAATCTAGACAAAAGGAGGATGGTCCGAAGCCACAAAGCCTTTCGGCCCTATTTCTCAAGTCCTCCAACTGCTCGGATCTTGTTGTAAACCCTCCTTAGAAAGAAAGTCTACATCGACATTTATTTCCCTGTAAATATGACATAAATCAATATAAGTAAAGTGAGTCTTCAGAAACCAACATTCCTCAAGGATAGGACTTAAAATATAATTTGAACAAACATATTCCTTATTGAACCATTTGATAAATTATTATTATTATTATTATTATTTCTGCATAGAATTTCATTAATCAAAAATAGTTTACATGGAGTTTACAATATTCATCTGAAGGCGGGGTTTTCACATAGACCAAGATCAAATTGTAAGGACACATCGAGGTAAACATAGTAAAAGAAACAAAAGTATCACCCAATCTTGGGTTGGTTTTCGATTTTTTTTGTTTGATTACTTCCACCCACCTATTCAGCGAAGGAGTAACCATGTTTTTTTGAAGAATTGCATGACAGGCTGCTATTGCGTCCTTTTCCGATTATGAGGAAACTAATACACGGGCTTGCTTTAGCTCTCCAAACAAAGCAGTAGAATTGTCTATCCTTGTGCGAAGTGCTAAGCTTTTATTCACTCTACTCTCCTCGCAATCCTCATTTGAAGAGAGGATTTCATCATTTGATTCATTTTCCTCATGATCTGAAGATTTAGAGTCCTCTTCCTCCATAGGAGGTGGGTTTCATGGCTTCCAAGCCTTAGATCTATTTTTCCGTTTTACTAGCTTCTGAGCGCAAGAGTTCTATAGGTGTCCTATTTGATGGAAGAGGTGACAACGAAAAGTTTTGTTCTCATAGTCCAGGTACTAGATCCAGTGGAAATCACCTACTTTCGGGTTGATGTTGTCTGACAAGCCTTTACAAATGTCAAGTTCTACACATATCTTACCGAAAGTATAAAATCCACTTTGGCCTCGCCTAAGATCTGTGGCTAGGAATCAACCTAGGATATTTCCAATGCTTGTACACACTGAATCATGCCATAGATGAGCCGACAAGTTTGGAAGTCAGACCCAAATGAGGAGCTTTGTAATTACTTTCGTAGAGGGGTCGAAATCTCGGAACCAAGGGGTCATGAAATGCCCCTCTTTTCCCCAAAACCCTGGGCCCTTAGAGCACTCTGGTAATCTTCCTGGCAAGCAAACACAACTATGAAGAAGCCCTTAGAACAAAAGAGAACACTGCAGGATCTGGTCCAATTAGAGTGTATCCAGTTGTAAAGATCTATTGTTCGAGGCCCCAACCCATTGAAACAGAAAATCAGGGCATTCTCTACCATTAACTCATGAATATCTTCTAGATATGAATGTGAAATGTCAACAAAGGGAATATCTTCCGAGTTTTCCACAATAAACAAACTTGGTGCATCCCGAGAAGGAACTAATTTGCATGGATTTTAAGGGTTAGTTGAAGGAGGATGGGCACCTTGGGGAGTCTTATTACAAACTGCATCTTTATATGAGAAAATATGGGAGGAGGAGGGTTTCCCCAAAGCATCCCCTCGCAGACAAAGAGTCAAAAGTAAAATGGAATTCTTACAAAGATGATAATGATAGATAGGAAGAGGGTCTTCAAATTGCTTACCTTCATAAAGGAGGCATTGAACCCTGTGAGGAAACACTGATTTGAGCTCCAACAAAAGTTTGAGGTCTCTTATGAGATCAGTAGATCTCACCCAAAATAACAAAGAGTGTCTGGACATCATCTTGATTGAAATCTGGAAGGGATTCTTACATATACAACCCTTTTGAAATAGAGCTTCTGCATCAGCCAATGTTTTTTACAAGGGCTCTTTCTTCGCAATATCCTCTTGCACCATAACCTCTTCTTCTCCGTCATAGGATTGTTGTTCAGTATCCGGGCCTTTTCTTCCACTCATGAGCAAACCTTGGATGGGGAAGATCCAGTAGTTGCACCGAAAACTTCTCTGACTTCATTTCCAACGACGGAAGTGATAATAGAGGTTTGGGTGTCCCCCTTAGAGGGACCCAAATACTCCTCTATAGAGACAATGTTCTTAGGGTTTAGGCGTAGAGGGTGGTGTAGTTCCATTCGCAAGGCCTCGACACTCGTTTCAACCTTATAATCTGGAGTCAGACGCACTCTTGCAATGTAATATGTTATTGGTGGATATATTTGAAGTGTTATTGCATGATTTTTTGATGATTTTCCCAGCTTTTCTAACTTTATGACTTTATAAAGGTGGGTTAACAAATTTTTAAAGCCAAACTTGGCTCAAGTTTTTGTTGTGTTTTCACAAAAAATATAAAATATAAAATATAAAAACAAAATGTTCGTGTGTAGTGAGACTACATTTTTTGTTGAGCTATCTTAGTTTTACCGAATTTACAGTTCTATAATCAAAGAAGATTAGTTAATTTTTAAAGCATTTGTGTGCAGTGAGACTACTATGTTTTCTAAATTGCCTCATTTTTTTAGCTTTATGGCCACAACAACTTAGTTATTCTTTAAATCCATAAAATCTTAAAAGCATCCATTTCTCACAATTGTACTAAAAAATGCAAATGAAGCTTATGATGCTAGATCACTACACTCAATCTTATTTTGGAATTGCTCCCTAAGCTCTTCAAAGAAAGCGTCTCCAACATTTATGACAAACATTTGGTTAAACTGCTAATCCATGTTTGAAAATGGATCTCTGTGCATATTAATAATTGAATGTTGGGTGGTGCACTCTAGTAATTGACTGATGAATTTCCAATAATAATTTTTTGTGAAGTATATGAAATTGTTGGATTATATGGCAAGGCTACAACATGTCTAATTCTTGATTCTCTAAACGAACATGGTCACCACTTGCACCACCATCATTACAAAGTTTCCTTTGTACATTGTGTTGTTGCCACTAAATAACAGTTTGATAGTTGTTATAGGACTTACCTGGACTTTTACCTGTAGTGGTACATCAACCTTGGGCTCTAAACACCTTCGCCTCATGTAGAGGAAATCCATAAAATAAAAGCTATCTGTTTGTCTAAAAGAGTTAGTTGCTATTGTTTTTTATGGTTGCTTCACTTTTGATTTATATGAAATTGGTGCAAAACAATTATTTACTTACAAGAATAAAATGTTAGCATAATAGAAGGATAAGATGGATGTTGCAAGCCATAATATCGAAGTTTCCCTAATTATTTCATTCTATGTGGATTGATACAAGAAAAGCAAGGGTGAGTTCATTGTTATCTGACTTAGTGTTTGTCGATGTAATCTCATGACAAATGGTAGCCTCGTGATGCTCTTGCATTAGGAGAACAAACCATGCACTTACTCATATTAAATTTGGCTATTCATTGTTTTTTTTTTCTTAACTTTTTGGTAGGGACTAATCTAGCATGCCAAATCATGTTATAGATTACTTTATTCACACTTATATTGTGTTATAATACCTATTGGGTATAGACCAATTGGTTTGTGTGGGATTTAGTGTGCACCAGGTCATAGGTTCAAATCTCATGGCGAGTGGGAGGGGTGGAAGCCACTCTTGGTGGAAAGTAATTAAACTTTCCTGAGGGGCATCCAAAAACGGACCTCAAGCCTCGTACATACACGATGAATATCATCCCATTAGTAGGTAGATCCTTCCATCTTACAAGTAGGTTGACCATGACCTAGGCTAAGCCTAGTAAAAAAAAAATATTGTGTTATAGCTAAACTAACCTAGATCCATCTTAACTTTGGATTTACCAAGTGCCAAGAGAACAATTTTTTTTCACTCTAAAATAGGTTTGCATCTCAAGATATTTGATCCCTCTCAGCACTTCGTAAATCTGAAGTTAAGATAGATCTAATCTAATTTAGTTATTAATTATAATTATAATTTATTTATTTATTTTAAATCAAATTAATTATTATATTTTATTTTATGTAATTTGACTGAGTCAAAATGTTTTATCAATAATAATAATAATAATAATTATTATTATTATTATTTATTTTATTTGTTTTAATTTAATCTAATTTTAATTTGTATATAATCAAGTCAAAATGTTTAACAAGACATGATAACATCTCTATCAAACTGGGTTGGAGAGCGCCTCTCCATGGAATTAAAACATAGTTTCAATATTTTATATTTTTGAGTATTTTTAATTATATTTTATAATCAAAATTTATTTAAAATTTGATTAATTTTTTTTTTCAAATGGACGGTTACTGATTTGTATAAAAAAGATAGTCTGGTTTTCGGGCTAGAACCCTTACATTCATCATCCTAATCCATTATCATTCTACCTTAAGAATTCCAAAACAAATGAAGTCTATTCTTGTGAAAGCTTTTGCCTACGATACTGAAAAAGAGACCTACTATTATCTCTATAGAAAACTCCTTGGACCAAACAAAATTTACACAACATCAAGTAAGACAAAACAAAATCTGCCAACCTATAACTAAATTGTTGTGCCATATTTTTCCTAGACAATACATCAGTCAAAGGTGTTGCTCGAACTGTTGATTTTTGGGTAGCATCGGATATGCTCTAGCTCTGAAACTTTGTGGAGGGGCTAGGACACATGAGATCTCCAAGACCCAGAAATTGTTTGGAGAAATTCCACCCGGAGCTTAAGTTATTCAAATAATTAATTATTTTAAATGGAGCCTAAGTAAAAACTTAGGGAATTTAAATAATTAAAGTGAATTAATTTAACATGTGGGTGAGAAGCTTCTAACTGACGAGGATCAAGCCTAATTTAATATTATTCGTCGATTATAGATTAGATCACGACGTTGATTCATCAACATGAAAAGTATAAAGGAAGGCTTGAGGGTCAGTTGGAGAACACACAGAGTCTGAATCTAGAGATCAAATTCTTCTGAAGGAGCAGTGCTCAGACGAAGATCGGATCTGAATGACTCAGTGGAGCAGTGAGGAGAAAAATAAATTTTTGGTTGAAGGACCAAGAGTACAGTGAAAAGATGATCTAGATTTATGTAGGAACACAATAAAATACAAAAATAGAAATAAACAGAGAGATGCAATGAAAATAATACTTCATTTCATTAATACCAAATAACTGAAAGATGTTTACAGATAGAATGGAAAAAAAACTAGCTAGGGCGATGGTAGCTTATCTCTGAGAAGAGATGTGGTGGCTACATGCCTCTGAAATGTGTTACAATGAGGCTCGTAGGCCTATTTATTGTTGAAAAACAATGCAAAACCCTAAACATCCAAAAACTTAACCGTAGGAGATGAAGCGCCAAAACTATGGGCCCCGTTTGGGTAAATTGGTGTTTCAACTTCCCGGGGTCGTAACTTTGGCATACGATCTCTGTTTGACACGCATCATACCTCATTAGAAACATTTATTCGAGGAGTACAAATTTTGGTCCCGTTTTCCCCAAAAGCGTCGTTTAGGTTCTCAAAATGGCTCCGGAAGTTCAGGACTCGAAAAACTGCTAAAAATAGTAAGTTGTGCTGCAACTGAAAAAGTGAAAGAACTGATGGTGGCATTTCAAATGGAATAGGTGGGTGGTCACCAATATCCACCTGGATCATTAGGGCCCCAAAAAGGCTCTGAAAGTTCAAGATCCAAAAACCTGCTAAAAATAGTAAGATGTGCTGAAAGTGAAAAACTGAAAGAACCAATGGTGGGGTTCCAAATGTAATAGATGGGTAGCCACCAATATCCACCTGGATCAAGAGATGCAGAAAATACATCAGAGGGACCAACACAACCACTAGGAGAGGTGACGTAGAACTCAGAGAGGGTAACGCAGGCCCACACAGGGGTTGCATAGTGGCTCCAAGGGACAATCCAGAAATTGTTGGGGATTGGGATTTCTATGCCGGTAGGGGTGAAACTCGATTTCTGAGAGGTAGATCAGCGCAGAGAGAGGGTGACGCAGTCTTCAGCTAGACCCACGTAGGCCTATGCATCTACCGTGCAGAAGCAGCTGCGGTTTCACCAGTTTCTGATAAGGATTAGCCAAAACTTGCAGAGTGAGGTAAAACTCCCAAATATTTCTGTCTGCCAAGGATATTCTCTGTTGGGTGAGCCGGATTATGGCACCCTAGATGTACTGAGATTACTGCTGCTTAATAATATAAACCCTCATAACTGCTGCACCAGTTTTCCCACATTGGGTTTTCCCAGGGACATTTGTCCAAAAATAAGTGTGTCCTTTGTCTGAATGCTTCATTTATTTTTCAGTACTTGATCTGTATAGTTGTGTAGGCTGCAGTGTATTTACAATAATATTTTCTTGATGTATTCAGAAAATAACTTGTTAAAATAATGAAAACAAGTAGGTAATGTAAATAAGAATTCTGCGATAGGACTTATGTAACTTAGATCCATAAATTTTCACACGAACCAGGGACATTCTTTCCTTTTCTTTGCGCAAAGCTTTCGTTGGCTTTGAGTTTTGTTGTCACCACGTGGACGCCTGACACATATCATTCATGCAATTTAACGAATTTGTAGTGCACTACGATGAGTAAATTCTGAATATCGTTTTGGAGGCGATCCAAATTCATTTGCATTAGGTCCAACTTGACATTGATTAACCTCTGGAAGGATTTCTAGGCTTTCCTCTCTGCCTCATTCCTTTAGTTGAAGGTGCTCCGAAGGCTAGCCATAGCTTTAGTAATAAAAAAATGCATTCACATCCACCAACACAGAGTCTTGGGAATAAGTAACAATATTTTCCATGGGATGACTACTCCTTAGGGAAGCTTGGCCCATTTTACACAGTGCACAAAATTTGACTCTAATGATCAATTTAACTCTGATGTTGTACCATTGTTGGCTTGGCGTTCTTGGCATGGCTAAGAAGTTCTTGCTTATCAATATATATGCCAAGGGAAGCTTGAATCCAGGCCTGTAATTCCCTCCTCAGTTGGAAAACATTCTCCCTGTGACAATTAAGTGAAGAGTTAGAATGTCATAACCTAACATGCTTCAAATTTCTTGTTGAATGTGTGGATTGATATGGAATAAGGGTGGAATTAATGATCGTCCTGGGTGAATTAAATGAGAACTTAACACAACTCATGTTGATGTTTTAAAGGCCAATATTTTGAGGGTATTGAGGAGGTGTTCCAAACACCTGTACATTGAAAACATTAGAGTCAAGTGCCATTTGTGGAAGCAGATGTAGCGCCGAGTAATTGCCAGTCGTCGAACCATGGGAACCATCATTGGATGATGATTTGAAAAATCAAGTGGCCACAAATGCTGCCAAATTTTGCTTTCTCCGTGAGTCCTTATGCTTGAAAGGCCTCTAGGGCCCTTGATTATTTTATTATTTTCAATACTAGGGGTCATGGCAAAAATATTTTTGTATAGATTTGTTTTTTCAACTCCAACGTCTCCTGGTCTAGATTTGTACCTTTATTGGCTAATGAGTTTACAGAAAGGTTTAGATGCCAAAGAACATGAAAGAGTTATGCATTTTCAAACTTCTAAAGTTGGATGATGATTCTTTGCAATAGAGAAGGGAGATTGTTCTTTTCGAATCCTTTCGATTTCCATACTTCCCAATTACAATTTGAGAATCTCAAAAGACCATGAGATTACCATGAGATTTCAATTTTTTTTTGTTAGATCCAATCTTTTCTATAAAGCCAACAACTCACTCCTAAAAGGTATTGAATTTCATATTTTTAATCAGAACTAAATATCACCCTTCCCACTCCTACCACCCTAAAATTTATTAAAATTTAATTTAAAATCATAAAAATTATAAATATGTTTATTGAATATATATATAAGTTAGTTATATATTTTCAATGATAATTACCAAAAAAAAAATTATAAAACATTCAATTAAATGTAATTTATAAGTTAGTTAAATATTTTCAATGATAATTAAAAAAAAAAAAAAAAATTATAACATTCCATTACATATAATTTATACCAATCAAATATAACATGTTTAATACCTAGTTTGACTTAATACCAAGTTAATGATTATTATTGTAATGGGGCGTGGTGGCCCAATGACAAATAAACATGAATTTTGAAAAACACTTCACGTCAATGCTTCCATAATGTTCATATATTCTATTCACGTAAGATGTAATTCACTTCAAATGATTAAAACAAATACACTACATAAATGTATATGATCATTTGTGTTATATTTCATATAATATTCCATGGATACAATATATCAAAATATAATATGAAGCGTGTTAAATTACTAAAAAAAAAACAATAGTTCAATGTCTATAACCATTCTATAGTGAATAATGCTTGTGCATTTATTTAATGTCTATGACCATGAATAATGATTGTGCATTTATTTTATTATTTTGATGGTTTGTATATTATTTTGGTCGTTTTAAGTCTAATATATTATAGAGTAATGGAACAAATAAAATATGTAAAAACACAAATATAAAAATAACATATAAAACAAGAGACATATTTAATTTGGGTTATGTCCATGAAAACAATCAGTGTTTTTTTTTAATTATCTAGTAAAATGAAGAAACACAACCTACCACAGATCCGCTGTAATATCATCTACTCTCTCACACAGTCCTCCTTTCTATTTCTCGCTTGGAATATACACACGATACACAATCGCAATACAATACCCTCATAGAATGGAGGGGTTGCTTTCTAGGACAAAAAACCCTAAATTAAACATAACTTCTACTATCAGATCATCCGCCTAATGAACGGCCCAGATTGAGTATGAAATTACAATATTTTATAAGGAAATTTTACATCCGTTTTTAGCTTCGAGGGCACTATCCCCTGGACTCCCCTGGACCCCTCTGACGGTGATCAAACGACAAGCGGTGTTTTCGTCCCATTAAAAAAAGGTATCCAACGCAGTGATATATCTAAATAAAGAAGATAACCAGGCTCCACACCCAACATAATTAGGGAAAAAATTATACTTATTATTTTGATAATTTTAATATTATAATTAAATATTTAGATTATTTTTAGAATTAAATTTTATTATTATTATTATTATTATTTGATTTGATTTTATTCAATTTGAAACAAGAAGAAAATTACATTTTGTAGATGTTGAAAATATTTGGTTATATAAGCTTTCTAGTTAATTAGTAATAAAAATGAAACCTGTAAAAAATTACATAAATTATGTTGAAGCTAAGTATAATAAAAATCACTTAAATTCTCATTTTTGCCTTTCTTTTTCCAAAATTTTTGTTAGAATTAGGTTTGGGATCAAATCTTACCATTTCCAATTCATTTCCAGTTGGTGCAAAGGGGCTTCTTTGTCTAAGTCTGAACTTAGAGACATGAGTTCTCTTTATACCCCCCATACCCTTTTCCTCATTCTGTTGCTCTGCTGCTTAGATCTCTACAAATTTGATACCCTTGTGAATGTTGGTTGCGCATCTAGATTGATCCACAACACCCCATTTATATGGTTACAATGTTTGGCATATGCATATGTTCTCCATAGTATATTCTTCTTCTTCTTTAGAAAGTAGAGGGTCGGGTACCTGCCATCCCTTTGGCTTATGGGCTTGCCTCTTTTTCATTTTTGGTATATTTTTGTCTGTGGGCATGTTTTCTAGAGGTGCCTTGTTTGAAAACAAATTCGACATTTGAATGTTGTGTTATCATAATCTAATACCTGGGTCCACTAAAATTGTGTGTTTCAGTTGAATGCGGTCTAATACACCGTTGTTGAGGTCTATCTCTACACAAATTATGGAAAAAGTAAAGATACATTTTTTTGTTATGTCAAGGTCCCTCATTTTGAATTTTCCAAGCGTATTTACAATGTCCTCTAAGACTCGATGGTGCTAGAAAGCAATAGGGAGATTGGGTAGCCTCACCCATATCAACATTGTTGAAACCACCATATTTGTAGCATCAAAATCTGGGAACCTTGGGGTAATGAGGAACCCAACTCTATGCCAAAACCATGGCCCCTCATTTAGGACATACCCGAGATCTTTCTATATATTGAATTGAACAATGAAGAAACCCACTGGTGTAATGTATCAGATTTGGACCAGAAGCCATTAAATCTACATAAAATAGCCCTGGATTAGAGATAATTTTTTTTTTACCTACGAATGGTTGGTGTTTGTTATGTTTTTTCTACAATGTAGGGTTTGGGGTTGTTTTGGACATGATCTGATGGGATGGGGCCTTCCCTTACACCACATCCATGAAGGAGATAAATGTGTTGGGGTTTCTGGAACATACTGAGCTTCCTTGTAAGAGATTGACACGTTTGGCTTCTTGGTACCCGTATCTCCACCACACAACCGCACATGCATAACTATGGTGGAGCTTCTTGAGATACCATATCCATGCAATGGGGATAAATCCTTTCACTGCTTCCCTTCGTGTAGTAGGCATTGTGAAGACACAAAAATGTCAATACACTGCTTTATATTTTGTTTTACGTCCACCACAAGATCAAATCTAGACACCCATAAAAGGATCGAGTTCCCGCTTAAGGTCCTGACAAAATATGGAAACCCTCCTCCAGATATGACTTTTCAAACTGTGATCCTTCGATATGAGGAGGAACAAGCTGAAAGAACCACCAACAGGTATGAATAACTCAATACACAAACCATGCATTCCTAAAAATCCACCTTGCCAAGACATAAACCATCAAACCACCACCAAAGATATGTGTTATGGATTCCTTGTTTAAAAATAGTTCCTTGTCGCCTAGATTATGGGCGATCCATTTAATTGTGTGATTTGTGGAGAGACTCTACCGCAAGCCATTAGAAAATGATTGCATACAACCATATTTAAGATAGTGCTTGATCTCCCATCGTTTGTCACTCAGATGGAAGCAAGGTCTAAACCTTCGCTCCATGACTCGTGATTGATGATAATGTCCAAAAGAAATTTAGAAAACAACGAAACCCTAGCACAACTTGTATTCTCCATGACTCTCATTCCTTAGTTATATTTTAATCTACATAAAATAATATTTTTTTTATTTTTTATTTAATTACGACACATCGATAATTTGTTGAAGTAATCTAGGCAATGCTCAAGATAAAACTTTTTGACCGCCACTATAACACCAAGAGTATATCCAACAACTACCAAGACAAATATGTTAATAACTTATGATCTAGCAAGAGTTGAGAAGTCTTGACTATATTATAACTTATGCCATATCAAGAATTTAGATGTCTTCACCCTATTAAAGTGGGACCTATCTCAAAGGTCGATGACTCTTCGGACTTTATCACAACGGGCTGCAAATGTCCCTTGGAATTGAACTCGGGAAATAGGAGAACAAACTGTACTCCCAACTGCTTGAACTCCTAACCCGAGACCATTTTACTCATTATTTAAGAGATGTAGAATAGTCAACATTAATATATTTTGTTAAGTCATTCCTTGTATGAAGGTTGTCAATTAAAATTTTTATGAATACAAAAAGTCCAACCATTTACAAATTGGTATGAATGAAACTAAATACAATCTACAAATGATTTAATAACTTAAATACTCTTTTACTATAATTTCTTAACCAAAGATTAATCTTATAAAACACATACAAGACCGAAGAAAAACATCTTTACCCTTAAACTTTAGTACCATTCTTATTAACTTCAATAATTATAAATTCATGTCTACCAATATTAACCTTAATTCTAAGATCAGATTGTATTTTACATCACAGTTGTGATTTTAATCCTACCAGACACATAATCTATGCTTTTTTAGCTTATTGGTGTTATGAATTTACAAACAAATAATTTCACGTTATAAGAGATTGTAGACAGAATGTAGACTTTCACAACTATTCATATTGTTAGAAGTTTTCAGAAGAAAATTGTGTATGAGTTTTTTTCTATCCAACATTTGAGGTGGACACTCCACTAATCATCAAAGTATAAAAACTTACTGAAAATAAAACCATTGATTAAGAGCCTTAAATAGATTTGGAAATAGCTTTGGATCCGAAGTAACCATTACCGTCAAGGGTCGTTACAGCCAAGGGTTGAAGGTCACATTTTTATTTATGCAAAAAAAATATTCATTTAAGTCTAGGAAAAAAATAAAACAAACATTTGATGCAAATCAATTAGTCATCGTAAATTTCAATTTTTATGGAGATATTCTCGCTGCTAGCTCTTGGGATAATCTATTTAGCGAAGAGTTTGTCGGGAAACTGAGACCGTTTATTGTAGAACTCCACAGAAAAAAAACCATATACAAAAACCAAATGAAGAAACAATCTGTCCCATAAACTATTTTTAGCCTCATAAACATTAAAAATACTTTCTTTCTTTCTTTCCTCCCATCTCAAAAACCAGCAATCCACATAAATAACATGGCCTGCACATGGTTTTATTTAGCCGACAGCTATCCATCAACGGCGCCGCCGGGAATCGATCGTGGGTCATGTGAGGAACCCCAAGTTTGACAACCACACTCTCGTCGTTGCAGTGAAAGCCGTGGAAAGTCGTGAGGAATTCGGTTCATAGTGAAAATTATATATTGTTATATTAAGATGAATGTAAGTAAAAATAATGATGATTGAGCAATTATTTTAAAAATATAAGTGTAAAAAACAACCAAGAAAGAGGAATATATAGGATTGGTGAAATACTATTCTAGAAAAAAAATACTCAGCTTCTTTAAGGGAACAACATCTTTTGAACATAGTTCCAATATAGTAATAACATTTACAAAAACATTATATATAATCTATTAGCTCTCTTAAAATTTCTCTTTGAAGGCAACCTATTTTGAACATAGATCCAATATGATAATAACGCTTACAAAACATTATATAATCTATTAACTTTCTAAAAAGTTTATTTTTCTCAAAAGTCTAACATGTGCTCACATTACCAGCAAGTAAAAGTACAAGTACCAATTACTTAAAAATAAAACCTTATTTAATAAAGTTTACTTTTTACATTGATTATCTATCCACTAATTACCTAATGAGCCTTTTTAAAAGAAAATGATCTTCTATATTAATTATTGACTCTTAAGTATTGTAACTAGAGAGGTTACGGTAGGGCCTAACATGCCCCCACTTTCAACTTTCAAGAGTAGCATTGTTCTCAACAATGGAGGTGTGGAAATTACTTACAAAGTTGTTATTGGTTTCTAGGTGGCATCGTCTTGCTATGTATACTTTTATTATTTTAGGAATTCTCCAAATGTGCATTGGCACAATTGAAATTTTATTGTGGTTATTACTATTTTTAATGGTAAAAAAATGTTAGTACTATGTTTAATGGTAAAAAAATGTAATTTTTTTTTATCAAGTTTTGGAATGCTTGAGTTCGAACTTGCAATTGGCCCCATAAACTTCTTGAAATAGGACATATATAGGACCATGTGAATCTTGGAATGTGTTGGAAAATTCAATTGATAAGCAACATGTTTAATGCATTGGAGCATTTGGTAAGGTCCATAAAATTTTGGTGTTAGCTTCTAAGGGCCCATGTCTTTGAAATAGGTCTACTTATAACATTAGAGACGAAGGAACACCAAATCAAATTCTTCAAAATAATGCTCAGAGTGATGTTGATAAACCTATTTCTTCATTCAATCTCAAGCCAAAACCAAACTGTCCTTTAGTGTGTAGAGAATGGTTGTTCTAGATTTAAGTGTGTAATCCACTTCCTAAATCTTGGATTTGACTAGTATGAAGCCATTGAAGGATATTTTTGTCCATATACAACGTCACATCATTATATTTTGGTGGCATTATGATAAGTGGTGTTGTATCACCATTCAAATAGGGGTAGCCATCGAAAACATTAGCTTTTTCAATCCATTACAAAATATCATAAGTAGGTTTCTAAGCATTCACTATTGAAATTATTTCGACCATCTATTTGTGGATAATAATGCTCATGTTCAATTGTGTACCTCATAGTTTAAACAACTCTTAGAATTCACTAATGAAGGTGGGATCGTGATTTTACATAATGGAAATGGGCATGCCATGCAACTTACAATTTGATCTATGAAGACTTGGGCCACAACGGAGAGCATAAATGGGTGTTATAAGGAACAAAAGTGTTGTATATTTGAAACATGGTCAACAATCATTATGATAATCGATTTGTTACCTTCTTTTGGGAGGCCAATTATAAAATCCATGGAAACATCAATCTAGATAGTGGATGGGATCAAGTGATGGTTTTGGTTTTCTAAATGATGATAATAAGACAAATACAAAGGTTTTAAAAGAGTGAAAGATAAAGTCATTATTGGATAAATAATTCAATTGGAGATTGAAAAGTCACACCCTTTGGCTTCAAGCTAGAGACAAACAAATTTTTTTTTACCACTATGCAAATTTCAGCAAAAACATCAATTCAATTCACAAAATCAAGAAAGAGGATAACACTTTGGCTACTAGTTTTAAAGATATTACAGGAGAAGCAATGGAGTACTCTGGAAATAATATACAAGGAGAGAAAGCATATCAGAAGTCATTCGAATGTTGACATCCGACCTTCCTAGTTTTGTCAATCCTCATGACAATCAAAATATAATTTAGGAGGTAAGCACAAAAGAGGTCTTAGTTATTCTCCCTAGTTTCCAAAAATAAAAATAAAATCCTAAGTCTTGATGGGATTCATATTGAATTATTTTTGGGTGCCTTGATTTAATTGAAGATGATATTAGAAGAGTCATTGAGAAATATCGGTCATATGGATATATGTTGGCAACATTTAATGCTACATTTTTAGTCCAATTTTCTAAATTTAATAGCCTCACTTTTGAAAGGGTTAGATGAATAACCCTCTATAATGATATTTATAAAATCATAACAAAGATGATAGCTAGAAGGGTCAAGAACATCTCGTCAAAATCCATATATGAGGAGTAGTTTGGTTTTTAGAAGGGACTTAGATTCACGAGGCATTCAAATGTAGCATAAGAAAGACCACATTCCATTAAGATAAAAAATTTGAAGGATATGGTGGTTAAGGTTGACCTTTTTAAGGCTTATGATAGAGTGAGCTGGATCTATTTGATATTATTGCTAATTTTTTTAGGTTTTTGAGCTCCTTTTGTGACATGGGTATTGATTTGGATCACCTCAATGTCCTTATTAATTCTCATAAACAGGTAACCAACTTCTTTTTCTAGGTATGAATGAAGACTGGTAGGGTTTTCCTCTCTCTCCTTGTTTATTTTTTCTTGCATTGGACCGAGTAGAGCTTTGAAAGAGGCAGTTAGAGTAGGTAGCATTAAGAGTATCAAAATTGACAATGAATGCAGCTTAACACATCTACTTTTAGTTTGACCATATTTTGATTTTATATGATGGCTCTAGAGGGACAAAATGAGACTCAATGAGATTATGGATATTTATTGTCTTGCTACACTTATATAGGTAAAATTGGAAAAGTCAACCATTTCATATATTAGTATAACTATGGAAGATCAAGAATATATATCCACTCTTTTATCTTATAATTCTTCATAACAAAAAAATGGATGAAAGCACCTAGTTTTCTTACTCAAACCAAATGATTACCAAAAGGAATAACAATTAAGTAATAACAAAGGTTCAAAAGAGATTAAATCTTTAGTGAAACTATTGGATTTTTCAAGGTGGTATATTGGTGCTGGTAAAATTAGTAATTGAGGCTATTCCTATTTATTAGTGATCATTATCTTGGGTTCCAAAAGGTGTATCGAAAATTATTAGGATAATAAGTTATAGATTCATTGAGTTCTATAAAAGAGAAAATAAAGGCATTGCTTTAGTTATCTAGAAAATATTAGTAGTCCTAAAGGCAACACGGGGTTGGGAGTTAAAAAATATTTCCCACTTTTCAAAAGTTTTGGTATCCAAAAGTGCCTAGAGGCTTCAAGTTTAAGGGAGAGGATTATGGGACACTTGTGTGGCTAAGGAAAAAAAATATATATCCCGCCTCTATTGATGAATGGGATATGAAACCCTATTAATAATATTCATAACATCTATATTATTTGGAAGGCTATTCTACTCACATTTTATCTAATTTGGAATTGGCTTGCTTGGTGTGTTGGAAGAGGAATAAAAGTTTAAGTAGGGGTAGACCCATGGATAGGTAGTGGTGAGTATTATAGACTCTTAACTCACATCATTCAACAATTGAGAAATAGAGGAATATACAATTTAAATCAAGTTGTTGACATGAATATGACTACAATTTGGCATCAAGGGTGGCTTCCTACAAGAGCTTTTGGATTATGGGAGTAGGATGAACACCCATGGGATGCATACAAAAAAAAACTTATATCAAGCCAAGTTAGAATCAAATATGACAAGGACTGTTTGGTTTGAACCTTAAACCATTTAAGACTTTATACTCCAAGGGAGGCCACAAGGCCCTTGCTTCTCAAGCCTGGAACTAGAAGCCTCAGAATCGGTTTTGGAAAAAATT
Source organism: Pinus albicaulis (assembly GCA_034641835.2). NCBI lineage: Eukaryota > Viridiplantae > Streptophyta > Pinopsida > Pinales > Pinaceae > Pinus > Pinus albicaulis. The sequence goes on along the minus strand of CM076584.1, from coordinate 1,577,515,207 downwards.
TGGCAATTCAAATTCACATCCAAATCTTGCATTTTTATGTGCCTTCTCCTAAACAATAAATTCTTAACCTGGGATATTATACAAAAGAGGAACACCAAAGGTCTTGGTTGACACAACTTATGCATGGAAAGTGACGATTCAAAGTATCACTTAATTATGTCATGTGAATTTATTAGAAAAATATGGAAGTAGCTGGAAGGTTACATGGATTTAATGGGATAGTTAGGACATTGAAATTATTTAAGAGGGGCCTATAAGTTGGCACAACAAATACTGCTACAAAATCCTTTAGGGAATTACCACTGATAATTGCATGGGGTATATGGCTACCCATATATGCTATCATATTTGATAACATAATTATATTTTCCCGTTCTGTGTGTTGTACAAAGTTGGAACATGTTATCTTCTTTCAAACAATTGTAAGCTTAGATTGTAAGCCCCTAATCTTCAACATTAGGTATGTCAATAATTTATTAACATGTTGAAGCCTTGCGAATATTTTGATGGAGTCTCATAGGGTGAACCTCCCATGGAAGGTGTGGGTGGCATACTATACATTTTTTTACTCTCAAATGATTTTAAAGCAAGCATTGGACATAAATCTAACAACTTGGCTAAGTTGATTGTCTTGAAATAGACTTTAACCTTTGCAGTGGACTTTTCTATGAAAAAACTTCAAAACTGTTGCTTCTATACTTGTTATAAAATGGTTAAAAAAACATTTTACTTTAAGAAATTGCATACTTAAGCCCATCTTCAATGAGATATTAGCATATTGTAGGGCATTACACATGTAACCTTTTTCTCATATCCTTAGAGAAAGAAATCGAAAGTTAGATTCCTTTTCAAAAGAGGGTATATAGTGTCTTCATGGGGAGTGGCTTGTGAAGGAAGACTTCATTGGATTTTTCTCTAAATATTCTCAAAATTATTTTTTTATGAAAACTTTGATAGTCCAGTTTTTCAAACTAGATTCTTGATATATTTTGTGATCCTTTTGTTTTATACATTTCTATAACTATACAAGGGGCTATTTTACTTCTTTTTTAAGTGGGCAGAGGCCTTTAGGCCATAATTCTATAACAAACTCTTGGTGTTTTCTAGTTGACTCTCTATATCTAAAACATGTTTGTGTTTGGCTACCGAGGACATATTTATGTCTTTTTTTCACCTTAAACAAACATTGATAATGTTGTATAAAAATTGATCTATGTAATTTTAATCTCATCTAAATAAAATTATGATTTTTTTCTTTGTGAATAAAAACAAAGTAACAAACAAATTATATTATGAAATAACAAATTCATAGTCCAAACCAACATCTCCACAAATTTCAATTTAATTTTAGAATCCTATATGAAATAAAGAGTTGAAACTATCCTAGAACCAATGATCAACATAAATTACATGAGTCTCCAAACAATGTTCTTAAAGTCAATAGCTATCATATTCTTCTCTATAAAAAAAGTTTCCATCACCTATCAATGATGGCTTGTCAAGGTATTTAATATAGGGCATTGATATTACCCCCAAGGTCCAAGTCTCTCCAAGCATATGTTTAACACTTGTGCTCTTGTTTGTGTTAGTATGCCAAAACTTCTGATTATGGATTAGGCCAAATGCAAGCCATGGACAAATTTTGGGTATTGGATGACCTTGAGTTGAGGCCTCCTAAGAAAAAATATGCTCATTAGGGTGTGATACACTTATACCACCTTGTACATCTGAATTTTTCCATGGGAACTGAATATTCTTGGCATGTAGATTTTTTATTATGCATGTTGTTGTAATAGTAGACAAGAAATAAATACACCTTCAACTACTATGTTGAGGATCTTTGGAAACAAATAATTATGAAATTTGATTATCATAATTTCTAGAAGGGTCTCTCCTTACATTTCTAAATTTTTCATTTTTGGGACCAATTTCCAAGTCTCTAGAGGATGATGTTTGCATATATCTTAGCTAAACTGGTAATTATTATTTTTAATATCAATTGCCTTGGATATTGAAGGTATCAATAAATGTTTCAACTCCATGAAAAACATAATTCCTTCGACATGGTCTTCTTGGTGTTATTCTCATACTTTAGAAGGAAAGGCTACAATATTTTGGGTGATTTAAGTCCCAAAAAATTTCAAAGGCATATCTCTACCCTAACAATGTATTGAAATAATTGTTTATGCAAGAAGTGGTCTTTGCTTTGAATATTACAGGGCTTTTAAAAACATCTTTATAAATGTCCATCATTATGTCCACAACATCATCTCAACAAATACCTACTAAAATTTATAAGAATATATCTTTATAGGCAAAAAATGCAATGTCCATTTTGAGGACATTACTGAATCTTATGTTGATACCAAATACATGTTTGTAGCGTGTACCCATGACTCGTAGATGATGCACAAAATCAAGTAGGAAACACATACAATTGAGATAAAATGATTTAGTGCATCACAAAATACATGTCGTTGTTGTTGAAGCGCAAACAAAACACTATTCACATGTGAATCCATGGTAGTTTAACTTTGCATGGGTTTAGTGCATCGTGGGTATCTAAGACTGTCATTAATGAGGCACAAACATGTTAACATTAATGCGCTAAATATGTAGACAAGTGGTTGGTCACAACTTCACATTGGTATTGTATAATGCATCCACAAAGTATCGAAACATTGGTTAAGGCAAGAAATTTCTACTAATGCATTAACATTATACGAGGCTTGCTACCATTACACATTCTTAATGTGTCTTTGGTAATTATGTGCACCATTGACATAACTTAGTCACCTTTTTATGTTTGATATTTGTGGTGCACACAACTAGAGACACCTGGTAATAAAGCAAAGACATGTTAGAACTCCCTATCATTGGCATCACATGGTGCTTCCACATAGCAAAAGTGCATTTTTCAGTGTATCAATAATAAACTATTGTTGGTAATACATTTAGTTCTAGTGGTGCCTTGATTTATTCAAAGGAATCGACAAAGCTCAATTTGAACAATGGATCAAGTGGAGGATTTCAATACTCCTTAATTCTTTCTAAAGTGAGATATCGAATATTTTGTTGATTAACATGAAAGATATTTATTAATTAGTTCTCAATATTGAATTGATTTACAAATATATACATTAAATCTTCATATGTCCATTTTATACTTAAGATGGTCTCTTAAATATTCCAATATGTTTTATCATGAATTCAGTATTACATATGTCAAATGCAATATTATTCAACAATATTCCATTCCAAGCTACTTGTAATAGATAAAAAATGAGGGTTATCTAAATAGCATCTCATCCACATATTAGGATTCAGGGCCTACGAGGCCCAATTTTACATGCCATCTCCCTAAAGTATAAAGACATTACTTATAATTTTAAGACTAAGCCAAATTGGCCATGATTGACATCTGCAACTTTCTTGGGTTAGATTCATTGCTCTTAATACATAAAATCAATATGATTCTCATTTTCACCAACAAACTCATTGTGAAATACCATATATATGTGCATAAACTCATAGTTTATTATACAACACAGAGATACCACAACCACATTTTGAAATAAAGTCATTTTTTGCAGTATGTACTATCAAACTTTGACGAAATTATAAAACAACCCAGTGCCCTAAATTTATATGAATTCATGAGGCATTTCAGATATTATCTTTGCAGATGTTAGTATCAAGGAATTTTATAAATGCCCAACTTTTTGTAATCCAATTTGGAGATGCTATAAAATGATATATATTATGAAACTAAGCCAAATGTATCATAGCTATGATAACTTTCATGAAAGAACTTATAAAACACATTTCACTTAATCTATGAGTCCAATCCATTCCATTTTCATCATGATATGCATGTAATTTCTCCATTACTCCACTATATGGAGTTACAATAACATGCATTAGAATCCAATCATGTTTTGTTGTAATTTGACAACTTACTTAAGGAAACTCAACTTCCCTACTTAAAATTTGAAAGTTTTTATTTTGTCACGTTTTCATTGAAAATATTACACCACTCATATGCAAATGCCTATATGATTATAACCCAATTTAGTTTTATAATCAAACGACATATATTTCTTGAACTAAATTAAAATAACATTATCATATATAAAATCCCAAAGGATAGCTCAATTGTTGATCCTCGTGTTATGAAATATTACATAAATCATGAGATTCAAGGTTCAAATCCCCCGTGGGTCTCCTCAGAAGGAAAAATAAAAAATAAAATATTGTATATAACATATTAATTAAGTCAAAATATCCTAAAATTTGTTAAGTTGGTTTAACTACTAATTATAATACTTAAAAACTAAAAATTAATATATATATATATATATATATATATATATATATGTACGTATGTATATATGTATATATATCTATATATATATATATATATATATATCAATTGTTTTGTTTTATCTTTTTAAAACAAAATTATTATTATAATTATTCTTATAGGCATATCTATTTTGTAATAGGTCTTTTATAATTTTAATATAATTATCCATAATTATTAGGTGGATGATAGAGATTTAACCTCCATAGAATATTTTATAATATTCTTAGTATTTACACAAATCAAAGGTTAATATTTATCTCCAAAGTATTTTATGGTATTTTTTCCTTTTAATTAAATTGACGAATTGAAACGATGTCATATGAACAAGTATCATATGAAGTGAGAGTTATGGTTTTTTGGACATGTTGTATTGATAAACCATAATATTGTGACAAAACCTATTTACAAATTAGAATCTTCATAGTAAAGTGGGAGAAAATATCCATGGTTAAGAATATTGTTCCATGTTTTTTAAAATGTATATATGTTTAACTGTATATATTAATTATTTTTATAATTAATAATAATTTAAAAGAAAGTTACAATTTAACAAGTTTTATGATTTTTTTTTTAGTTTTAGTAACATGAGATGTATCATAAATTAAGTGTTTTGATGTTTATTATGGATTGATGCCTATCGATATTTACCATCAATTTAATTTATATGATTGCGCTAGTACATCACTTTAATTCAAATTATAAAAATAAAAATAATTTTTTTTCTAGAAAATATAGATACAACTACCTAACACATTTTCAATTCATGACACATTCAAAGTTTGGCATATATTATTGCAATTAGTTCATTGTGGCATGCATGGGGTAAAAGAGGCAAATTGAGGTTGAAATTGAATAAAACAGGCATGTTTTACATTAAAATTCATCTATCCATTGGTCTTCTCCAAGTGCATATTGAAGGTGTAAAGGTCAAGCCAAGTGAGAATTAGGCATTATGTGGACAAATTCTATACATTGGAAGGTTAAGAAAGCCTCTCTTCAGGCAAAGCAAACTTAATTCAAGCCAAGTTGATCTCCTTAAACTAGTTGTTTGGCCTATTGAGTCAATTCGACCTCCTCTTGTGGGCATTTTCTCATGTAAACTATTATTCATTGTAGTATCCAGGTTGTGAATGACAAGTCAAATCATTATTTTTGGGAGAGAGTTTCAAATTATTCGCTACAAGAAAATCTATATATATCTAGTCCCTCTCATTTGTGTTGTTGTTGAACTATGATATCTCCTCAAACTAGTCGTTTTTCCTATTGAGTCAAGTCAACCTCCTCATTTGGTCATTTTCTCATGTAAAAATATTCTTCATTATTGTCTCTAGGTTGTGGATGACAAGTCAAATCATTATTTTTGGGAGAAGGCTTCAAACTATCTGTTACAAGAAAATCTATATAAGGCTAGTGCCTCCTCCCATTGGTGTTGACGTTGAACTATGAGATCATCATGTTGTGATAAAAACTTTCTTGATGCAAACAATTATCTTATGGATTGATTATTTTATTCTTCTTCTAATATTGCATTCCAAAATATTTTTCCAAGTATCCTAAATTGCACAAAGCTTTTCAATTGACCCATTGTGGGGTTACATAGTCACTTGGAATAGGAAGTTAGGGTGCTAATTCTCATTTACACTTTATTGGATTTGGGTTTCCAATACCTAATTGTTGGATAATCCTTATCAAATGTTTCTTCATCAAAGATAAGATCTCTCCCAACTTCACAATTGATTCATTGGTTGGAGGCATTTCAAATCATTCCTGGTTGGATTTAGGGACCAATGCATCATCTTAAACCAGAGTGAGAGTGAATAGTATTTTGATTCCAAACTCACCTCTTAGTCCAAAAAGCACAAGGTTGGTCTAGAAGGGGTTGTGATTGCAATCCAACACCAAAAAGGGCAATTTGCAAGGCCAAAGTAAACCTCATTGCAACAACCGATTATTTTAAAAACAAAAAACTTTTCAAATTTCTATTTGGCCCAGAGAAGGTACAATTCTCTTGTGTTCTGCAAGAAATATTATCTAAAGCAAACTTCAAACAATTGTCCAAAAATTTTCAGATCTTCCACATAATTTCAAGTGGTAAGTGAAACCCTCGTACGAGGGTTTGATCCTAAAGATATGTGCTTGTAAAACCTTTTCATATTTTCACTTCCTAGTAATTTCTTCTTCATTATTTGAAGTGAATCATTTTCTAGCTTTCTAGAAATCAAATTTCTACATAAAAATAAAATATGGGTTTACACCATAGGGAATTGGACCCCTCTAGTGAGTAAACATTTTCCATATTACATTATCTTTCAAATTACTCACTCATTTTTAGTACTTGGTTTATATATATATATATATATATATATATATATATATATATATATATATATATATATATATATATGCCACTTGATCCCAACTGGCAATATTTATAGGCTTTGAGGTGCATTCAAATGTGGAAGTTTGGCTATTAAATTATATATATATATATATATATATATATATATATATATATATATATATATATATATATATATATATATTTGCAAATACAAAATTGCAAAACAAAAAAATAATTAATTATTTTTAGCTAGTTACCAAGCTCTACCATGGCCCTATAGCAAGGTATCTATCTCCACATTGGTAAATGCTTTAAACACTCAACTTGGTGCTATTTCAAGACTTTTTTTGTGGTTAAGAGTGTTGTTTTTCTCACTGGTTTGCATTTGCACTCAAATTATTATTTTTAGATTAACAAGGTTTCTAAATTTAACTTCTAGACTCCATCACTCTAGAGGTATTACAAGGAATTGGTCTACAAAAATGCGGTGGAATGTATTTAGTGCAACAAAGCGTCCCTTGGATTTCTAGTTCTGCCAATGAGTGGGAACTCATGCCAAGGTGACAATGGCACTTGTCTTGCATGCTATCACCTTAGCATTTCATGAGGATCTTAACGAGACATGCTAATTTTGGCGATAATAGGTACAACCCTAAAAGGGAATTATTTGTTAGTATGTTACATTATGGCATGGAAACATACACAACATTTGATAATACAAATACCATAGTGTTTCACTTACAAAATGCATGCCTTTCATTGAGTTAACCATTCATGAATAAATGAAATAGGAGGGTTAGTGACATTTTGCAAAGGTTAAAAATTGAAAAGAGGATATAAATTGAAATAAAAGGAATACCTCTAAGTATTCGAAAATGGATGCGATTGATCCGGAAAACATCTCCACACAAAACACTAATCGCAGAAGCCTCAAATCTACTATTGAAACATGTTTCAACATACAATCATTGGTGCCACCAAGAATTATATAGCATTGTTGCTAAGAAAAATCCCCTTAGGTTAATATGATAGTCCTCAAACCATATCAAATAATGTTAGATAGATTTCAAACCAAGGCCGACAACATTATCATTGTGAGTTCTAATGACTTGGGATATCCCTAGCGGGCATTCTAAAGAAGAATAAGGGGGTGGGCACTGATCCACTTATCTGCACATGGGTCTTATTCAATATAATCTTCTTAAGTGCAATCACACATTCAACCACTACATTAAGGTGTCCCCATGGCTTTAAGCTACGCTCTCATGGTAATTTAACCTTTCTCAACAATGAAAAACTTCTCGCTTTCCATCATTGGATCCAACCTTTCAGGGCCTTCAAATTTAAGGATGTGAGAGTGGGTTTTGATCCACTAATGTGTGCAGGGGTCACCAGACCATCTAATATTATATTTCTAGGTGCAACCACATGTTCAACCACTAGCTCAAGCTACTCCTATGGCTTCAAGCTAGGCACTCATAGGTATTGAATTTTGCCTAATGGTGAAAAACTCATCTCTTCCCCCATTGAATTCATACCCTTAGGGCCTTAAAATTAAGGACATGGGGGTGGAATTTGATCCACTTGTGTGTGCAGGGATCACCAAACCATTTAATATTAACTCTGGGTGCAATCACGCATTCGACCACTACCTAAAGCTACCCCTATGACTTCAAGCTAAGCACTCACATGTATTAAACCTTGCCCAACGATGAAAAACTCATCATTTCCCTCATTGGATCCAAGCTATTCGGACTAAATTATTAAACTATTAAATACAACCCTAACAATTACTTAATAAGTTACATTATAACATGGAAATATGTACAACACATGATATTACAATAACCATAGCATTCTATTTAAAACATTTACACTTTTTATTAGGTTAAGTATTCATTAGCAAGGAAAAATATTGGGGTTATTGATATTTTGCGAAGAGAAAAAATTAAATATATAAATTCAAGGTTAGTAATATGATGTGATGAGAAAAAAATGAAAATACAAAATCAAGGATACTAATATAAATATTTTTTTAACAGAAATGATTAGGATTTGATTAAAGTTTGTACCTGGACACAACTATTGCTTGGGAAGTTTAAAATATCTTTCTCTTGCTCGTAATTCAAAAGATCTAATACTACTGACATATTACTAAAGAGACCCCAAACTATATCAACTTGTCTGTTGTTTTGATAGCTATATACACAACAAAATTGACCCTACTAAAGACAATATTTACAAGGTAACATAAGACACAAACATTGGAAAAACTATCTTGTGGTTGACTTATTGAGGTCCAACCTCTATTCTTCATTAGTACAAGTTGCCTCATCCACCTCCAAGATACACATAGTTAGGTGATTGATCTGGTCTTGAAGAGTCCTTAGTTTACTTTGAAGGGCATCCAATTCATCATCCTGCTTGGCGGTCTTTTCCCAGAGAGAGATAGATTCTCGTCTTGGATTTGAGTTATGGATAACATGTAATCTTGCATCTTTAGATTAAGATCCATAAGTTGTACATTCATGTCATATGTATTTTGTTTTTATTGAGAGCTATTATGTCTAGGATAACATGGTTTATATTCTCGGTGCCATGGTTGTCGACAACCTAATCCAGAGGTTTTTTCCACATACTACTTCTTATGGTTTCACCGAGTGCTAGATCCTGCAACCTGTGTGGAAGAAACAACGCTTATTCATGAAATTCCAAGTTTGGCAACCATGATTGTAACTTACCACCTTGGAACAATTTGCACGATGCTAAGGTATGCTAGGGAATTGATTGTGTCACAAGGAGATTTCTGTGTGCCAAGCACGTTGATAAAATAGCCAAGACAACACCTCACAAGGGTCCATCCTATCACTCTAGCTTAAGGGAACCAAATAAGAAGGGAGCGAAACCCAGAGAGGCAACAATGTCTAAGAGTACTGTAAATCCCCAACCCATGAGAAATTGACAGGTAGAACATGCCCAAAGTCGTAAGATATGCCATTAATAGTCACCAAAGCGAGGATTGAATTTACATATCTTTAGTATGCCCCTTGAACCTGATTTATAATCTATGGTAATTGATTGGTACACTCTTCTACCTTGAATCTAAATTGATTGTGAGAGGGAAGGGTCATGATTATGTTCCACTGCATATGAGCTATAGTCAAAGGAAGATTTGAAAAAAACTACTTAGAGATCATTCGCTTGTCGTGAGAGTACAACGTGAGAGAAAAAGAGAATGGTGCTTAATACAAAGGTGACATCCCCCTAGATTGTATGCACGCAATTTGTTAGGAGTGATGCCATTATATGCCATGAACTTTGTCATGCTCCTAGCCACTTGTGTGGGTTGATGATTGATGATTAAACATGAAAGTTGGGGATTGCATTTTATTTCACAGATTGCCTGACACAACTATTACTTGGGAAGTTTACAATATATTTCTTTTTTTGGTAATTCAAAAGATCTAATACTACTGACAGATTACTAAAGAGACCCCAAACTATATCAACTTGTTTGTTGTTTTGATAGCTATATACATGACAAAATTGACCCTATTGAAGACTATATTTACAAGGTAACATAAGACACAAACATTGGAAAAACTATCACGTGGCTGACTTATTGAGGTCCAACCTCTGTTCTTCATTGTTACAAGTTGCCTCATCCACCTCCAAGATACACATAGTTAGGTGATTGATCTGGTCTTGAAGAGTCCTTAGTTTACTTTAAAGGGCGTCCAATTCATCATCCTGCTTGGCGGTCTTTTCTTGGAGAGAGAGATTCTCGTCTTGGATTTGAGTTATGGATAACATGTAATCTTGCATCTTTAGATTAAGAACCATAAGTTGTACATTCATGTCATCTATTTTTTGTTTTTGTTGAGCTATTATGTCTAGGCTAACACAATTTATATTCTCGGTGCCATGGTTATCAACAGCTTAATCCAGAGGTTTTTTCCACATACTTCTTGTGGTTTCACCGAGTGCTGAATTCTGCAATCTGTATGGAAGAAGCGACGCTTATTCATCAAATTCCAAGTTTGGCAACCATAATTGTAGTTTACCACCTTGGAACAATTCACATGATGCTAAGGTATGTTGGGGAATTGATTGTGTCACAGGGAGATTTTGAGTGCCAAGCACGTCAACGAAATAGCCAAGACAACATCTCACAAGGGTTCTTCCTACCGCTCTAGCTTGAGGGAACCAAATAAGGGAGCCAAACCCAGAGCGGCAACAATGTCTAAGAGTACTGTAAATCCCCAGCCCATGAGAAATTGACAAGTAGAACATGCCCAAAGTCGAAAGATATGCCATTAATAGCCACCAAAGCGAGGTTTGAATTTACATATCTTTATTATGCCCCTTGAACCTGATTCATAATCGACAATAATTGATTGGTACAATCTTCTACCTTGAATTTGGATTGCCAGTGAGAGGGGAGGGTCATGATTTTGTTCCACTGCATGAGTTGTAGTCGAAGGAAGATTTGAAATAAACTACTTAGAGATCATTCGCATGTTGTGAGAATACAACATGAGAGCAAATGAGAATGGTTTTGAATACAGAGGTGACATCCCCCGAGGTTGTATGCATGCAATTTGTTAAGAGTGATTCCATTATATGCCATGAACTTTGTCATGCTCCTAGCCACTTGTGTGGCTTGATGATTGATGATTACACATGAAATTTGGGGATTGCATCTTATTCCAGAGATTGGTTGATAAGACTTGAGCAAGTTCGTTTTGAGAGCCATGAAATGTTGGATTGAGCTATGGAAGATTGCACCAACTATATATTCCATTTAGTTCTAATTGCCTAACTTGGAGATGGAAACCTTGGTTAACGTAATTTTCCACTTCATTGTTTTGCTTCCAGAGGATGTGGAAGTATGTTTTTTGTGGGATTTCTTCAAGTAACGTTGTGATTCTTCTCATTAGGATTTCTAGATGACTTTCCTTAGGCATGGTGGCATTATAAAGATGGTTGATGAGAAGGGGAGAATCTCTCATTATGATTATGTTAGATATTTGCTTGTCTTTCACGATAAGGAGGCTTTGCAATAGGCCATGCAATTTGGTTTGGTTGTTTTTCATGGACCCCAAACCCTGGGCATACCTTGTGTTCAAATTGTCATCATGGCTATACAAAACCCCTCCCCTTCCTGCCAACCCTTATGGTTACTAATATTTTTCAAATTACTCAAATATGGGAAACCTTTGCATTTTATGGAAAAATAAATACAAACTATATAGCATACAACTTTATATATATAAACATGGGTAAATATTAAAAATTTGGGAATATATTATGTAAATATTCTATCAATATTTTACAACACTTTAATTAGCTTACAAACTTGAAGTTTAAGGATTTAGTCAAAGCAAACTCGATTTAGATGATTGGCACATAAAATTTCTCTTCATTATCTTTCAATCGACAAGGTAAACTAATGTACAAAAAATATGTCTGTTAACATCAAACTATATATTTTTTTCAAGAACTTTGTTTTTCCACTCAGTTTACAAAAAGGATTTTCCATGTTCACAAAAGGCCAACATCAACTATTCCAATAAAAGAAATCTTCAACATCATCTCTCCTCTCCCAACAAGTTCAAGATTCACAAACAACTTTTCTAATAAAGGAAGTCTTCAACATCATCTCTCCAAAGATATCCAAGATACAAAATGCATAGTAAAAAAACTAAATAGAAATGCTTATTCAATCACAAATACGAATGATAAAATCCTATAAAACCAAAGATATATTCACATGATGGATGGAATAAGTTAATGCCACCTCACCAACAAAAGTGTCTATACAAATCAGCAAAAGTCTTTATACAAATCAAAATAATTATTGCATGAGGATTACTTATTAAAAACAACTTCACCTTCAATAAATTGATAAATAATCCAAAGAATTTTATTACATAAGCCTAGTCAACACATGTTGAACTCTCCTTACAAAATAAAAAGTCATTAAACCTTTCAATTAAAAAATATTAATCATTTATAAGCAATATAAAATATGAGATGTCTTTTATTCCTTTAAATTTTAAACTTAGTACAGTAAAATACAATGAATAATTTTAAACTTAGTACAGTCAAATACAATGAATTGATAACACTACTTTGAATTCAAGTGAGTTGCATCCTTTCCAAAAAAAAAAAATTACTCAAAAGCAAGAAGCATAACTCTTTACAGCTTACCCAAAAGCAAGACGCATAACTCTCTTTTTTTTTAAATCAACTCAGTAGATTTCTATTAATATCAATATCAACCAAATTTACATTACATTTCTATTAATATCAATATCATTTCTATTAATATCAATATCAAAAGATTTTACATTACAGTCTATTTAGCAACACTCAAAAAAACATCCTTCAGACACAAAACTTGAATAATAAACTTGCTTGAATAATAAACTTACCCAAAAACAAGAAGCATAACTCTTTACAACTTACCCAAAAGCAAAACACATAACTCTTTCAAACTTGAGCAAAAGCAAGACAGATAACTTTAAAGCTTATCCAAAAGCGAAAAGGATAATTATTTAAATAATATATCTCAAATTATAGTTACAAAATTGGAATCTTTACAGTGCCGCTTATTTTCCATAGCACATTCCAACAGGCTTATCCAAAAGCGAAAAGGATAATTATTTAAATAATACATCTCAAATTGTAGTCACAAAATTGGAATCTCTACACTACAGTGCCTGAGGCCTCTTATTTTCCACAGCACATTCAAACAAGCTTCCCAAGCACACTATCAAACTCCTAACAAATAGTTTTGAACAAAGAACTACAACCACAAAAGGTGACAACCGTTCTTAACCATCCAACCTGCACAACCTTAGTCTCCCAATTATACTTTACTATCTCTTGTTTACCACAAAATCCAATTGCAATTTACCTTTGATGGCCACGCAAGTCCTTATTTGGTCCTTATATGGACAGAATCTTAAAAGCTTTCAATTACATCTGGTTCAAGATATCCTTCTATAATGCAAGCCAAAATATATAAATGTAAACAAATGATATCAGTGGTTTTGTAGAATCATTCTCTTAATCAGTCCTCACCAATAAACAATGAATGGAATCACTGACTTCTACAATTTGCTCTTCATTGCATTGGCTGGGATCCCCATGATGATGTCATGTATCTTGCTCCACTAACACACTATTCTTGTGAATGAGGCATTGATTTATCAGACTTAAGAGACTCACACAATTGCTTTTCCATGCCATCTAGTTTCATCCACCTTACATCTAGTTTACACCTCTAACAAATGAATTCAGATTTCGATATAATCATGTGCAATTTTTTTTGTTTAAATCATATTCCTTTATTAAATCTGTGATTACATCGTTGATGTGAAAAAGATATGGATACTTTAACCAGATTTTTCTTGTACAGGCATGAATCTTTACAATGCTTGTGCATTTTGTTATTTTATATAGAATTTTCGCAAGCTCTAAATAAATTATCAGAACCATTCACTCGCATTTTAATGCCACAGAATTAACTAGATAGTTTTTGATCAATTAGGCAAGGCAACAGTTTTCAGAGTAAATTGCGACCTCTTTACAAGATGTTAATACCGTTTGGGACACTACTTTGCATAGAAACAATGTAAATAGTAACCAGAGGACATTTACTAGAAATGTGCCTGAATTTCATTGAATGCAAGAGTTCAAAACAGTAACTCCTTAGAAAACTATTGGTTTGACGTAGTAGATGCCTTTCAATTTAAAGTCCTGGTGAACAAGTCCTCGACAGCCACTCCAAAGATGGTGTGCTTGGCCAAGAGGCAGGCTATAAATGTCCTCCCTTAACAATGTTGCTTAATATTTGCTAAGCACGAGCAGAACTAAGGCAAGTTTATGATAATATTTGACACCATAGATAGTTTCTTCTTGGGAATGAGAAAGGTTTCAATTGATTGATTGATTCTCACTTATTAGAGAGATGCTTTAGAATCATAAAAACAATTCCAAAACATCACAAGATTGATGTAGATGACAAACCATAACACAAGACGATTCCATGATAATACCCCTGGATCTTTATTCTACTTTCTATTCATGAACAAGACTTTCCTCGGCACGTACGTTTCAATGCAAGCAGTAAAAAAAAAAATCAACAAAACCACTACGCTAGTAAATAGCAGCAACTTCTCAAGATGCATAAAACTCGCACGTTTATTGGTCTTGTCCGCAAAAATTGCTAAAATAAATAAAACAACTAAACTAAAAGAATTCCGCGTGGACCTTTGGGAAAGTAAAAAATAAGACCAAAGTACAGGCAGTTGAAAAATCAAATTATATGACCTTTTCTTGTCTACAGACAACCCTAATATGGGAAAAAATAAAAATCAATTGAACTATTACGTTCCTAAAGTAAAGCAAAAGAGTTCTTTCAATTTGTGGGCCTTTACTATAATTTCAGAGTCGGCGCTGAAAATTGTAGATGCAAAGCCATAGAAAAAGAATCCGGTACACAGCTTCCCATATTATATCAAACCAACCAATCCAATGTGTAAAACACATTATCCAGGCATGCTGCACCTTATAACCCCTTTATAAGAAAGGAGCAAACCAAATATCCACATGACATTTTGTGTATCTGCAACTTCGATGTTTAAAGTCTCCAGATTCATGGCTTGATCACGAAGAGAGGCTGAAGAAAAACATATGGGCTATTAGAGAATGATTGGAAATAGCGAGAACAAAATTCTCTCTAAACTCGAATGAATTAAGAAAAGTACTCGAAACCAAGACTGTGAAGCTCTCCGCAAAATCAAGGTGAGACAAAATAACAAGGCATCACTTTCAGAAAATAGACTTACCATGTCAATAGCAACTGGCTTGCCGTCCTCAACAAGAATTTCAACAATTGTTCCTGATCGGTCAGCCTGAAATGTAAGCACACATAGCATGGACAGAAATGTAAGTGTTAACAATTTTAAACATGTGGCACTCATAATTTCTCAAAACAACATCAAATCATAAGTATTTTCAAAGTATAAAAAAAAAATACCTATTTGGATACCAAGAACAAGCACATCATGCTCCCATGCATTTAGAAATCTTACCCCTAACAGTCTAAATCTATAGATACCATGGTGTTCTCTGAGCTCATAAAACTTAGAAATATCATTACAAGAGATAGAGTTAACATGTACTCCAAGTTCTCTTTATGATGAAATATATCGAACTGCGTTCTTATAAAATACAAGATGCTCATTTGTATCTTGCTGTATCAGAGTCTCAAAATATATGGAACAACAATGGTAATACGAATATGGAGTCATGCACAAAAGCGATATGATCAATCCTTCTATCTAAACAAATTTGTAGAAAGCTCTTGAAGTAACTCTCCTTGATTGATGTGCATGTCAAAGGCAGTGAAAATTGCTCTAAAGGCATCCAATAAGTTCTTAGATTTAATGTGAGGAAATAGTCGTAATGCCCAACAAACTTTTTTTTTCAATTCAAATTTCATGAATCTATACAATCTAGAACTATTTTATCGAATAGCAGTAGGAACCTTGACAACTCTAAAGTGCATAACAACAAAATCAATCGATAACTCGAGTACAATGATATCAGAATCAGCTTGCAAGGGAGACCAAGACAATTCATCAAAGGGATCGACTGACTCTCAAATAGAACTCAGACAATTTGTCATGGATTGCGCTTTCATCCATTAAAATATGCTCCCTACACTGTAAGAGAGTGCCCATGAGGAGCACGCTCTACTTGTGCTACCTCCATGTTCTGCTCCCTAAAGGTTCCCAAGCCACTCTTATTGCGTCGAGAGGCGCATTCTACAGACCGGTATGGAGGAGATGTGTAAGTTTGTAATCCGTCCACGAAATTGAGATTTTCACTAATGTCGGCCAAAATAAAAATCTAAATAACTATACAAAACATATAAATAAACAAAAATGAAAATAACCATATAGATAAAAAAAACTACAATACAATTGAATTTGAATTGATTGTATCATGTAAGTTGAATTTGAATTGATCATAGATTTACCTTAAAAAATTACCACACTAAAATTCCAAATTAAGTAAAATTTTAAACATCTTTACTAAAACCAATACCATTTCTTAAATCAAAGTAAAAAAAGGTTAATTCAACACAGAGAATTGAAAATCTGGCCATGTAAAAAAGATTAATGTTCATATTACATTATTATTAAATCTAATATTGATATGAATATATTATAATATTAATATTATTGAATTTAATAACTTTGGATTAATACAATATTAAATTTGTTATATTATAATATATCATGTTATATTTTAGCTCTAGATATATATGGGAGGGAAGAACAAAGACATAGAGTGATAGAGGTGGAGAGATAGAGGGAGTTAGAGAAAGGGAGAGAGGGAGGACTTGAGAGAGAGGACGAGAGAGGTAGGGATAGAGAGATGGAGTTGAAAGGGAAGAAGAAAGACAAGTGGAGAGAGGGAAAGAAAGTGGAAAGAGGGAGAGAGGTTGTGACAAGGGAAAGATGGAGAAAGAGTGTGTACATTTGGGGATGAGATAGAGAGGCAAAGAAGGAGAGATGGAGGGAACAGATGAGAGAAGGAGAGAGGGAGGGAGGGTGTGACAAGGGAAAGATGGAGTAGAGAGAAAGTGGAGAGAGGGAGAGAGGGTGCGACAAGGGAAAGATGGAGAGAGAGTGTGTACATTTGGAGATGAGATAGAGAGGCAAAGAAGGAGAGATTGAGAGAAGAGGTGAGAGAAGGAGAGAGGGAGGGAGATAGTGACATAGTTGGAAGGCGAGGAGAGAGAGAGAGAGAGAGATGAGGGGGAGAGATAGAGGGAGGTAGGAGAGAAAGGGAGAGAGAGGAAGGAAGAGAGCAAGGACGTGAGAGAGAGGGGGAGAGAGGGAGGGAGGTACGAAGAAAAACACAGAGAGAGAAAGGTGGAGAGAGAAAGGGAGTGATAAAGGAGATGGAGAGAGAGAGGGGGAGAGAGAAAAGCAAGAGGGAAGAGAGATAGAAGGGGGGTGAGAAGGTAAAGAGAGAGGGAGAGGAAGAGGAAGGAGAGATAGATAGATATGGAGAAAGAGTGTGTATGTTTTGGCCCTTGGAAGTGATATAGAGAGACAAAAGAGAGATAGAGATATAGATGGAAGGTGAAGAGAGGGAAGAAGAGAGAGATAAGAGAGAGAGAGAGCATGTGTGTTTGGGGGCTGAGATAGAGAGACAAAGGAGGAGAGATGAAGGGAGATATAGATATAGATGGAGGGGGGAGAGACGCAAGAATATTTTTTGCACTAAATGCATTGATTCCAGTGTAGATGGCGATTTCTAATCCTATTTGATTGTTTGCATTGAAGGAGATAAACTGAAGGAGATGGGAGAGGAGGAATGAAGACAGAGAGAAGGAGAGGAGAGAGAGGGTGAGAAGGTTAAGAGAGAGAGAGGGAGACACAAAGATGGAGGGGGGAGAGAGGAGAGAGAGAAGAGAGGGAGGGAGATAGTGACAGCGTTCGAGGGCAAAGAAAGGGAGAGAGAGAGTAATGGGGGGAGAGAGAGGGAGATAGGAGAGAAAGGGAGAGAAAGGAAGGACAAGAGAGAGGAGGAGAGAGGGAGGGACAAAGAGATGGAGTTGGAAGGGGTGAGAGGGAGGAAAGAAGAAAGACATAGAGAGAGAAAAGTGGAGAGAGAGAGAGGGAGTGACAAGGGAAAGATGGAGAAAGAGTGCATGTTTGGGGGTGAGATAGAGAGATAGAGAAGGAGAGATGGAGGGAGATATAGATATAGATGGAGGGGGGAGAGAGGGAAGAATATTTCTTGCACATGATGCATTGATTTCAGTGTAGTTGTTGATTTCTAATCCTATTTGATTGCTTGCACTAGATGCATTGATTTTAGTGTAGATGTTAATTTTTAATCCTATTTGATTGCTTGCACTAGATGCATTGATTTCAGTGTAGATGTTTTTTTCTAATCCTATTTGATAGCTTGCATTAGATGCATTGATTTTAGTATAGATGTTGATTTCTGATTTGATTTAACTGGATGTATGATGGTACATTAATTTTAAAGTGATTGGATTAACAATGTGCATTGATTTCAGTGTAAGCACAAAAAAATATTGATAATGTGCATTGATTTTTGGGTTATAATTATTCAACCTATTAATATTGGAGAGCGAGGAGAGAAGGTATGATGTTTACTACAATAGCTCGAGTTAAAGATTTGAATGGTTTACGATTTCAACTACCCTTCGCATATGATCGATATGAAAAGATCGCAGAACTAACAAGGATGACAATTAGAATAGTAGAAGAAAATAGTTTGAGATTGATCGCAGTGAAGCCTATTTGTAATTGACTACATTCTTATTATTCACATTTTCTGTCATTCAACACTATTACATTGTCACTTTGCATTCAAAAATTTTATTTCATCATTTTTCATCATTAAAGTTATTAACAATATCTATCATCCCAACAAACTGAGGTAACTGAGCAAATTTAAAATTAAAACTACTCTTCAAGATATAATTAGTAATACTTGGAGGGACACTATTAGGAATTAATTAGTTGTCAAAAGTTGTGATCCCTAAAATTAAATTAAATAGATGTGCAATATCAATCCTCCTACAAACTATTGACAATATTGTCTCCCTTCTTCATCATCAACTATTTACTAATAGACAATTACATACACATATAGAAATATAACCCAACAACTGTAACATTCACAAACATTACTATCCGAATCCAAACATATAAGCACACAAGCATCCGAACACAGACTTACAAACCATTCAAGGCAAGCAACATAGACTAAATTAGAGAAGAGAATGATATGGTCATGTCAAGCAAAGAAAACATAATGTAAATTTCAAAGTGTGAAGTTTACCTCAAACATATACATAATAATGTGACATTGTTGCCCTCAACTGGAACCAACCTAGATCCATCTAAATTTGGATCTATAATGCACTAAGAGGGATCAAATCCCTTGAGGTGCAAACCTTAGGTTTGCACCTCGAGGATTTGATAAGGTTTGCACCTCGAGGATTTGATCCCTCTCAACGCATGATAGATCCAAAGTTAGATGGCTCTGGGTTGGTGCATTAAAAAAATTATGTTCTTAAGATTGTGAGGCCCATGAGAAGACCCCAATATGCTCCACAGCTTAGGGAAAAGGAAAGGGAAGCGCTAAACCCTTTCATCATAATTCTAATTTTATTTCATCATCTCATGCATCTTTGGCTAGGTTTTTTACTGTTGTCAAAAAGGAGGTTATTGGGTTTTGAGGTACACATATTGGTGATAGCTCAGAGGAGATTGGAGAAAAACAAATGTTTTTGTGGTGCATGCTTCCTTTTTTTATTCTCATGGTGTTAGTGGGCAATAGGAATTTGATGGGAAAGAAGAGACCAATGTTCATAGTGACTTATTCTTTGAAGATGACAAAAGATTAAAAGGGAATGAAGGAAATGAAGGTGAATGTGGGGGCAAAGATAAAAGAAAACTTCGCTTAACACCCTTATGGAAGTATGCGACAAAACTTTATGGGAGAAGAGGGGATGGAACCACAAAATTTATGTTCAAAGTCCATTGACATGAGGACAATCCTTACACCAGTTCATATACTCATGAGACAAGGCTTCCTTGTGGGATATTGACAAGTTATAAGCCCATTGGTGGAGGAAATAAAACATGCCCAAAGGTATCAAATGAAGAAAGAGAATAATACATCAAGGAAAAGAAAGAAACACAAATAAAGCATGGTAAAAATACAAAAGATTCAATGAAATGACATATCAAGAATATCTAGTCATTCCAAATTTGCCACATCTAGTTTCCTTGATGCTAGTAGTGTTGAGAAATCTATAGGGAAATAGTTAGAATGATTTCTCTTATACTTGATAACTTCTTGTGATGTCTTTTTACCTAAGTTGCCGGAAACGACCATCTACAACCTCTGAAATGTTGGCTCCCATTTTGGATCCGGATCCATGTACGAAATGGCTAAAAAATGGGATAAATACATATTGAATCTGTTTTAAACTTCCGAAAACAGTGGGTTTGGCTTCAAGCCATTTTTGACGCATTTCAGTGGAAAAACTTCTCGGGTCTGGTTTAGTGCAATATGTATTCCTTTTTTGGTGAACTGTATTGCCATAAAGCAATATGTATCCTGAGCTCTACCTGTCTCTGCCTGTCGGGAACAGTGTTTTGGTTTTTTTTTTCATATTGAAGGTGTGAACCTAAAACGCCTGCTGGACCTCTTTGTTATCATTCGAACTGTGTCGACGAGTGTAGGAGTCATCACTGTGCCAACGAGTCACGATTTTTCAGAGACTGCCCAGTGTCGATGAGAGACTATTGCCGACTATTCAAAGACTACCAAGTGGAGTGAGTCTCGACTGCGCCACCGTCGACAACAAGGAGTCCCGACTATGCTGTAGAGTCTAAACTGTAAGTCTCGAGACTCCATATAGTTGCCAGAGCATATACATGTTTAGATTCTAGAATATTTTTTCTCCTATTGCTTTGACAAACACTGTGGTGAATGCTAGGAAAACATGTTATATGCTGATTTTTCTTAAGGTGTCAATTGTGGACCAAGATAAGTTGGGCAGGGATTCCTCAAAGGAAGAACTTTTTGCTATGCTTAGCACCATGCAAAATGAGAAGTCCCAAAACTTTGATGGGCTAACGTCTAAGTTGTATAAGGCTATGCTGAAGATAGTTGGGGATGATTTTTTTGTTTTACAGTTTACTACTAACTCCTTTTCCATGGGAGGGTTTTTGACCAAATCCTCAAATCAAGGACTTGTTAACCTTGCTCCAAAAAAAGTAACCAAGGATTCCACGGGTGGGTAGAGCCCCAATCTTTTGCTCAACACTGACTACAAGAACTTGGCCAAAGTGGTGGTTGTTTATATTTGTAGTATAGCCACGAAAGTGGTTTGTCTAGAGCAAACAAAATTTATCTAGGGGCAATTTACATTGATTATAGTGGTCTCAACCTTAGTGGCCATGGTGTGGGCCAGAGAGTCTGACTAGAAAATGCTCCTCGTAAGATAAATTTTGACAAGATTTATGATTGGATTGACTTGTCCTTCATCATAGATATGTTGACATGCCCAAGGTTTGAACCATGTAAATCAAAAGTTTCCCTGTATTTTTGTTTCTTTTGAAAAATACGTTTCATATTACAATGAGAAAATGTACATATTTGTACATTTGTCAATTTGATTTTGCAGTTTGCCAGTTTCATTTAAATCATCATCATCATCATGGCAACTTCAAGTTCAACCATTCGTGAGGCAGAGGAAGTGGAACATGAAATTAAATCCACCCCTAAAGTTGATCCAAAGTCACCACTTTGGAAATATGTAACTACTGTTGGGAAGATCCAAGGAGGGGGATCATTGGCATGGGTTTGCAGTGAGTGTAAAAAGGAATTTAAGGGATCATACACACAGGTCAAAACACATTTACTTGGGTTAAAAGGCAATGGGGTTCGAATATGCAGTGGCCCACCTAAAGAGAATGAGACAGATGGAAATGCTTTAAGAAAGGAAAAACTTGCAAAATATCAAGAAGAACACGACGAGGCGGATGCTAAAGCAAATGAGGCAAATCCTACCTCTCAATTAAAACACCCAACAAGGTTGGGAGCATTTTCATCAAAGCCTCCACTTCATTCTTATGGAATTGTTGGTTCAAAGCGGTCTAATTTGGGACCGCTTGAAAGGAGTTTTAATAATGATGCTCGAGAGACGACAAATGTAGCTATAGGTCAATGCATGTATGCAAATGTGTTAAATTTAGATAACCATGGTGTTCTATGCTTGATGCACTTTTACTTCAATCTTTCTTAGGCCCGATACCAAATAGCAATCACATAAACATGAAAGTAAAATGCAGATAGAACACAATAATAGATCAACAAAAGACAAGCCAAATATAGATCAGATTTACAATTCCTTTTGTTCAGCAAAGATATGAGATATTGTTGCGTTACTGCAGTCAACAAGATGCTTCAGCCAGCAAAGCCTTTCTCGGTCAACCAATCCATGTGTCAAACCCACATCCCTCAAAGACAGCTCATCACAAGTCAACGCAGGTCAACCCAAAGTCAACGCAGGACAGCAACAGAAAAGTCAATGTAGCAAATTAGGGCATCGGTCAAACAACTTAGATTTCCTCGATTTTAGTGCCCAACAATACGACCTCCTAAAATCGGAATTTTGGCAGAAGATTGAGGTCAAACGACCAAGGGTTGACCATAGTCAACGTTGGTCAACACTGCAGCAAAAAGCCCTAAACAGATCCGCAGAAATCAACAGCTTCGCTCCACACGTGTGAGGGGAAAAAGGGGCCTCCAAAGGCTATCGAACTAATCAAATCACAATGAGAGAATGTGTGATGAGATGATGAGAAAATGACCTCCAAGTCTCTCCAATTTATATCCATCAATGAGGTTGTGTGACACATCTATAGGCATGTGAGCCTACATTACAAATCTGGCCGACCTTGCACATGTGGAAAATAAATTCAAAATAAATGTTCTACTCCTCTAAACAAGACGATCTTTAGATCAATCTTGCACCTCTCCGAAAGAGGAATTCAACAAAAATATGACCGTCGACATATGCAACATGGAGTTTGGACCTAGTTGCCCAAAATTAATACTCCCTCACAACTAGGGAGAACTTCATCTTTCCACAAGTGCCATCCATCAGTACCATCGTGTACTTTTACCAAACATCGTGCGTCATCCTGCCGTAACTTGCTTTGTTGGCTCTCGTTCTCAAATAGAACAAAAAAGGTGAGTCACAAAGGCATCACGCTCAGCTGACCCGAAGTCAGCTTAGAGGTAAAAACCTCTCTCAGACTCAAAAAGAGTCTCATACTAACCCGAAGTTAGTTTATTGACCCAAAGTCAGTTTAGAGGTAAGAACCTCATCATACTTGATCCCAGATCAAGGTGTTGGACACGTGCCATCCTAGACATAGAGAGTATGGAAATTTCCGATGCATCCATCGGTCTTGCTATTGGTCTCTATCCACATTTCCCACCTCATTGGCCAAATGAGAGGTACTTCCCATGAGTCTGAAACTCCATGGGTAGGATGCGTGCAGGGCATAGATCAAAGAGAGGTGAACCAACTCAATATCATAACAGTGGGGCTCAAGCACAACAAGGTTCGACAATCCTAGCCCCGTATGTGCTTATAGCTCCAAGAAGCTATCCCCAAGCCCCCTTGGAGCTCCCAGAGCTCATAGTCCAACTCAAGCAGGACCCTCAGAATAGGGTCTTTCCATGATTCCAAGCTTCTCACGGAAGGTTAGGAACTTGACCTTCCCCAGGGTCTTTGTGAGAATATCTGCGACCTGCTCATCAGTCCCTATATGATCGAGCCTTACAGCGCCTCCCTGTACCATATCCAGGATAAAGTGGTACCAGATATCAATATGCTTGGATCAATCGTGGAACACGAGATTCTCGGAAACCCGAATCCCACTCTGGTTATCACAAAGGATAACGGTGGTATCTAGCACATGCCCAAACAGCGCACTGAAGCGCTTTCGCAACCAAACAGCGTCACAACAGGCCATACTTGCTTCAATGTATTCGGCCTCAGTGGTGCTCAAAGCCACCGACTTCTGCTTCCTACTCATCCAAGATATGGAAGCAGAACCCAAGGTGAAGCAGCATCCAGATGTGCTCTTGCAATCCACCACACTGCTAGCCCAATCGGCATCAATATATCCATGGAGACTCAAACTCCCGGCAATGTATCTCAGCCCATGGTTGATTGTGCCCCGAAGATATCTCAATAGATTCTCGGCTCCAATCCAGTGAATGTGATGAGGATCAAGCATATGTTGACTCAAAGTGTTCACTGCAAAACATACCTTCGGACGGGAGTTCACTAGGAACATCAGGGCCCCCACGAGTTGTTGATATTCGGTAGGATTTGCTAGCACGGGCCCAGCAGCGTTTCCACACAACTTATTGAAATTGAGTTCCATCGGTGTCGAACTTGAAAGGAAGATCTCTCACTTTCTTGAGGGCAGCATCTTCATCGAAGGTGACAACGTGGCATATCTCCACTTCTCTTTGACCAGGCACATAGATTCTATATGCCTTCGAAGTTTCATTATAGCCCACAAACATTCCCTTCTTTCCAGAAGCAACTAGCTTGCTTCTCTTTTCTTTCGGCACATGAAAGTAAATAGGACAACCAAAAACTCTAAAATGAGAAACATCAGGTTTCTTACCAGAGAAGACTTCTCCGAGAGTTTTGGAGTCCAGAGCGGAATGCGGGCATCTATTTTGAACATACACAACAATGTTTGCAGCTTCTCTCCATAGAAACTTCAGAAGACCTTGGTCACATAGCATGGAGCGGGCAACTTCCACAATGGTCCTGTTCTTTCTTTCAGCAGCACCATTTTGCTCAGGAGTGTATGCAATTGTGGTCTCGCTCTTAATGCCAACTTCTCTATAAAAGTCATTAAACTCATTTGACTCATACTTGGTCCCATTGTCGGTCCTCAAAACTTTGATTTTCTTCTCAGTTTGATTTTCCACCAAGGCCTTGAAGGTACGAAACCATTTGAATGCTTCGTCCTTCTTCAAAAAAAATATATCCAGGTCTTGCGGGAGAAGTCATCTGTAAAAGTCATGTAATAGAAACATCCTCCCAAGGATGTCACGAGCAGCATACCAGATAAGTCAGAATGTATCAACTGTAAGATATCAATTGTCTTTGTGACACTAGAGGGGAATGGTCCCCTTGTATGCTTCCCTTTGGCACAACCCTTACATATACCTTCATGATCATCTCTAAATTCGGGCATCCCTGTCACCACCTTCCTTGCTTCGGAAAGGGCTTTATAATGAAGGTGTGCAAACCTCCGGTGCCATAACTTTGTTTGAAGAGTTGAATCACATGACATAGCCCCCAATGGACTTCCTCCAACCTGGTAGAGTGTATCAACTCTAAAACCAATAGTAAGAGCTTCCTTGACGGTCTTCTTCAAATCAAGTATGTACAACACATCTTGTCATCAGAGGACTTAACATTGAGATAGATGGAGGGTCACAATCCCTGTGCCTTTCACGGGATAGGTGGCATTATCTCCAAGGATAATTTTCATATTAGTATCCTTCTCAACCAGATCAAAGAGGGCTTCTTTATAACCAGTGAGGTGCCTTGAAGCACCACTATCAATCAACTAGACATCTAGGGTTTCGGGTGGAGATGCAGCAGAGAGGGAAGATACAAGAATAAATTCATTTCTTTTACTATCAACAACATTAGACTTATCGTACCTGGAATTTCTTGACCTCTTGAAAGGTTGTCTATTTCCACTACGATCAGAGGGAGCGTTCCATTTTCCTTTGAACCTGTTGTTCCTGCCATTCCCTCTCGAGTTGTTGTTGTCATCATCCCTTGGAGAGTCCCTTCTAAAAGGGCACTCTCTTGCATAGTGACCAGGCTTGTTACAAGTGTAACATCTTCCCTTCCTTCCGTTGGGCCCCGCTCTACCATAGTTTTGACTTCTTGGGCCAGCATAATTCTTCTTCTTTGCATGAGTGGCGAAAGCAGTAGGGTCACTTCCATTTCCATTAGAGGCATACTCCATCATTACTGTTTCATCTTGAGTGCATCTCGTCAATATTTCATCAAAATCAGGAATCAAATTATTATTAAGACTGCATTTAATACATGCCAATCACGAGGGCGACCTCCAAGTGCAATAAGAACCATCTCTCGATCAGATATTGCTTCCCCAATAGCTAGGAGGTTATTCCTGATTTCAGTGAGCCTCATAAAATAGAATTGAATAGATTCATCCTTGCCCTTCTTGATATTCTTCAATTGATTCTTGAAGAAAAAGATTTGATTAGCATTGCTAGCCCTGAACATGCTCACCATTTTCCTTTGAACCTGTTGTTCCTGCCATTCCCTCTCGAGTTGTTGTTGTCATCATCCCTGGGAGAGTCCCTTTTATTAGGGCACTCCCTTGCATAGTGACCAGGCTTGTTACAAGTGTAACATCTTCCCTTCCTTTCATTGGGCCCCGCTCTACCATACTTTTGACTTCTCGGGCCAGCATAGTTCTTCTTCTTTACATGAGTGGTGAAGGCAGTAGGATCACTTCCATTTCCATTAGAGGCATACTCCATCATTATTGTTTTCTCTTGAGTGCATCTTGTCAATATTTCATCAAAATCAGGAATCAAATTATTATTAAGACTAGTGGTATTGAATACATGCCAATCACAAGGGAGACCTCCAAGTGCAATAAGAACCATCTCTCGATCAGATATTGCTTCTCCAACAGCTAGGAGGTTATTCTTGATTTCAGTGAGCCTCATTAAATACGATTGAATAGATTCATCCTTGCCCTTCTTGATATTCTTCAATTGATTCTTGAAGAAAAAAATTTGATTATCATTGCTAGCCCTGAACATGCTCACCAGCTTATCATACATCTCCTTAGATGTCTTCAGCTCAGAAATGTAAGCAACCAAGTGCTTATGAATAAAATCCCAGATAATCATCTTGGCTTTGATTTCCCCCTTTCTATATTTCATCTTCGTGGCAGCAATTGCATTTGCGGGAGGCTCTTGAATCTTCCCCTGCACATAGTCCATGACATCTTGATCTTCTAGCACCAAATCCAAGGACATCTTCCATGCATGATAATCAGACTTATCAGTCAATTTATCATCAACCTTCAAACCCTTGTAGGTTGAGGAGGCCATTTGTCCTTGATAGGATTTCTTCCTTCAGAGATTGCTTCTCACACCAGCTTGGACTCTTGGACTTTGTCTTCACCCTAACTCTGATAACATGTTAAATTTAGATAACCATGGTGTTCTATGCTTGATGCACTTTTACTTCAATCTTTCTTAGGCTCGATACCAAATAGCAATCACATAAACATGAAAGTAAAATGTTGATAGAACACAATAATAGATCAACAGAAGACAAGCCAAATATAGATCAAATTTACAATTCCTTTTGTCCAGCAAAGATATGAGATATTGTTGCATTACGACAGTCAACAGGAAGCTTCAGCAAGCAAAACCTTTCTCGGTCAACCAATCTTTCATGTGTCACACCCATAACCCTCAAAGATAGCTCATCACAAGTCAACGCAGGTCAACCTAAAGTCAACGCAGAAAAGGCAACGCAAGACAACAACAGAAAAGTCAATGCAGCAGATTAGGGCATCGGTCAAACAGCTCGGATTTCCTCGATTTTAGTGCCCAACAGTACGGCCTCCAAAAATCGAAATTTTGGAAGAAGATTGAGGTCAAACGACCAAGGGTTGACCATGGTCAACGCTGCAGCAAAAAGCCCTAAACAGATCCGCAAAAATCAGCGACTTCACTCCACCCGTGTGAGGGGAAAAAGGGGCCTCCAAAGGCTATCAAACCAATCAGATCACAATGAGAGAATGTGTGATGAGATGATGAGAAAATGACCTCCAATTCTCTACCAATCTTTATCCATCAATGAGAGTGTGTGACACATCTATTAGGCATGTGAGCCTACATTACAAATCTGGTCGACCTTGCACATGTGGAAAATAAATTCAAATTGCTCATCCAAATAAGATGATCTTTAAATCAATCTTGCACCTCTCCGAAAGAGGAATCCAACAAAAATATGACCATCGTCATATGAGCAGTGCAACATGGAGTTTGGACCTAGTTCCCCAAAATTAACAAAATGGCCTACCTTTTAACCTTGTGTGATCTCCTTACTGGGCAAAGATGATAAAGCGGTGAATGAAGCCCCAAAAGGGTTCAAGAGCCCTGGATATGAGAAAGTCCGCACCACAATGTTGAGTGCTGAAAAGTTAGATTTGGAGGCTAAATTAAGCCCCATTCGTAATTCATGGCGCATTTCAAGGGTGTCCATCATTTACGATGGATGAAAAGATCAAACGAATAGGCCTTTGATCAATGTGATTGCTCAGAGCCCAAAGGGGGCAATGTTTTTGAAGGCAGTGGATTGTGAGGGGCAAATGAAAGATTCTCAATTCATTACTAACATCTTGATTGAAGCAATTGAATTGGAAAATGTTGTCCAGGTAATAACTGACAATGCAACGGTGTGTAGAGCAACAAGCCTAATTATTGAAGGCAAATATCAACGCATCTTTTGGACCCCTTGTGTTGTATATTCATTGAACCTCATGTTGAATAAGAAGGGGAAGCAAATTGAGTGGATTCGTGCTATCTTTGGAGAGGAAAAAAAAATTCAAGCCTTCATCAAAAACCACCACATGTCCCAACAAGAATTTGCGAAGTTGGACCTCTTTAAAGTACCTAAACTTCAAAGTTTATTTCGCAAATTAAATTTCTATGACTCTAAATTCAAATATGTAAATTGGATTCTCAAATGTCATGATTCGTGAATCATAATAGTTATTCAATCAAATTACGATTTTTAATTTATTGAAACATTGACAATTTGGCACCTGCAGGTTGTCGAGACTCGATTTTCTTCTCACATCATAGTCTTAACAAGGCTTATGTAGGTGAAAGATGCATTACAATCAATCGTATGCAGTTCTCTTTGGAATCAATGGAGGCAATCCCAATCTAATAGAGCACAAGCAGTGAAAAAGTTGGTTGTTGATGATGAATGGTTGGATAAGGTGAAGTATCTCTTGGCATTTACTAAGCCAATTGTGGAATTGCTCTGCATGTTTGACACAGATATGAGGACATTGATTCCATGATAGAAAAGATAGGGGTCGTTATAAATGCCAAGGAAAATGACCCAGATGAATTCTTTTAAAGAGACGTAAAATATATGTTGACCAAAAGGTGGAACAAGATGACGACTCCATTGCACCTTTTGGCCTATGCAGTGAATCCAAAATATTATGCTGCAGAGTTGTTAAGTGATCCAGAAAGAACCGCACCAAGCCAAGACCCAAAAGTCTCACAAGGATTTTAAAAAGTTTTTAGAAAGATTTTTGTAGATCCTGAAATTGGGCTTTGGATTCATTCAGATTTTGCTCATTTTGTGGGATCAGAGGGTTGGGGTTCTGATATTGATTGTATGCGGGACAAGAGGGAAATGAGTCCAATTGAATGGTGGAACTAATATGGTGGGGAACTTCCACATATCCAAAAATTGGCCATCAGGATCTTGTCACAGGTAGGAACTGGAGTACATATGGTTTCATCCTTTCTGTGAAGCGAAACAGATTGGGCTCTAAGAAGGCTGAGGAACTAGTTTATGTTCATTCAAACCTTCGCTTTCTGTCACACAAAAGAGACGAATACAAATTTGGGGCCGCCAAATTATGGGATGTGGAACCAAAGTTGCCCCACTTGGATATGAGGTTGAATGCCAGGTCTCATATGACTTTGTTTGATGCGGAGACACCAATTGGTGGATCTTCAAGTGGACATGCCAATAATGTTCCCACTTCTGGAGAGGATGTGGAACTTCTTAGTGACAGGAATGAACTTGAAGACATATTTGATGATATGTAATGTAATTTATGTTGATGACTGAAATTTGAAACAGAAACTTGATGATATGTTGAACTTGAAAGTTGAATCATGAATGTTATAATAATCATTTGACATTAATGATGATGAGAATGTTTATGTTGAATTGATGATGATGATGATAATTGATTATGTATTTTTAGATATAATCTAGATTCTCAAACTTCAAAGATGAATGGTAATATGAAATTCTTAATTTGTTATATGTCTATATGTGTGTGTGTGTGTGTTGTTTTCTGCCAAATCGTATCCAGACTTTTTGAAAATTTTCCATATTTGTTTCAAACCCCGTATACGTATCTGTTCCCGTATCCGTTTCAGTGCAACTTAGCTTTTTAGTTTTCCTTACTTATTAGCTTCTTCTCTTATTATTATGTTGTTTTTATCATCAAGCAACTACCAAAACAAGAAGATCAACAATACACAAGAACACAGGATATAGGCTGCAAGTCAAGGCCAAAACCTCTTCACTTGAGAGGAAAACCCACAAATCTTCTCTTCTTATAGATTCTTCAATTGACGAATTCCAAGACCTCTAGACCAAGACCAATACCTTTCCAAGACCAATTCCAACCTCCTTGATGATGTGCTTCCTTTGTCCAAGTCAAACCCAGTCAAATCTCTTCTAGCAACAAAATTTCGGCCTCTACTGCAGGTCTGAAATTTTCGTCCTTCCACACGTGTGAGCTTATTTAGGGCTTCCAAGACTTCTTCAACCCTTCGCTTGACTTTCTCCTTCTTCTGGGCTTGAGGATAACCTAAGGAGCCTTCCTCTGACCTTCTTTCTGCACTTTCTCCAAGTTTGATCTTACAACAACAAATCCCTAACCCAACAGCAAAAACCCTAGCTTCCTTCTTTTGCACGTGTGAAGAGAGAGAGAGAGAGAGAGAGAGAATAGCCCGAACACTAGATCTTCGTCCTCCTTCCTTCGCTAGCCTATTTCTTCTTCTCCTTCGCTTGCTTGATGAGAGAATGAATTTTGTCTCTAGGAGGTCGAGTTTCCTCCTATATATAGGCTTCCAAGGTGGACGATGTTCCTCAATTTAGGCCGACTTCTTAGCTGGTAAGTCGACTTGGTCTTGGAGGGGATTTTGACACTTTTAAAATACAAAAATAATTCTTTTTACAAGTTACAATGTGCCTAATGGGGTCTTCAACATATGACAATAACTGTTTTGACTTCTTGACCTAGTACAAACCCTAGAAGCACTAAATGGGTGCTTGACCTCTAAAAAAAAAAAATTGAGCATGAAACCCATGCCCCAAAATAACAATAACAATTTTTCTTTCATTTTACAAATATACAAGAATCAAAAGTACATTTCATATTTATGAAGACCAAACCTAGTTACACATTTTTCAAAAAGTAGGAGATCGCATGTAGGAGGTGAAAGTAGAAGTAGAACACTAAAAGATTTCGTTCATGTTAGTGGTACATACGAGGTGGATGCAAAAGTGGCATTACAACTATGCATGTGGTAAACCATTTAATGTTCTTTGCCTCCCCTTGTTAAGGCCATCCACGATTCCCTTAAAGGATGCAAGAACCTCAAATATAAGAATCATAGACTTGTATGCCAACAATGAAATAATCCAAAGTCTAAAGAGCTCTAGGATGGTATATAAATGCGTGGGTGGATAGTGGGTATCCCTTGTATCTGACAGTTGGACAAATGTTAAAAACCAATGTTTGAAAATGTGTTCTTGGTGTGTCAGTGAATGGTGTTGTCTTCCTTGCAACAAATGACTCTATCGTTTGTTGTATCTTCTCAAACCATCACATATGTCCTACTAAGAACCATTTATGAGGTTGGGTTTTTCGATGTGATTCAAGTAAGCAAATTATAAGGGAGTAGGAAAAATATTTGAACAAGTATGTACTCACATTTTTGGTTTGCATGTCTAGTGCACCTTGAATCTTTCGATGCATGATATTGTTAGTCATAAAAAGTGTGAATGGATCAATGCCTTATAAAAGAGAGGGAAGTCCATCAAATTCATCATCAAGTACAATGATGTCCACTAGATTTACTACAACCACTCTGGCTTGAAGATACTTAAGCTTGCAAGGACTAGATATGGTAACTTGACCTTGAACCTTGGCTTACTTGACTCCAAGCCTCCTAGTCATGTTCCTCACTACTTTGTTGGGACTCCTATTCTACAAACATATCGTTAAAAACTTCCTTCAATCAAAAGGGATAACCTAGGCCTTTCCCTTTGAGTGTGCTCCTAGCCATCTCCACTATGCCTCTAATCTTCCATTTTGGAAACTTCATTTTGTTATGGGTATAAGCTATAATAAGTTGTCTCTTAATTCCATTCTCTTTGCAATAATCTCAAAATTTACTAGAATAATTTCCCCCCTCTCATATTTGATCTTTACTACCTACAACTTCCTTCCATTTTGTCTTTCAATTAAGGCTTCAAAAGGTCATAACTCCTCAAAGTACCACACATGCTTTCGAGAAAATGCACCTAAAGAACTCCTCCAAGTATCAAACATATTTGTGAGAAACTAGAACCAAAAGAAATCCTCAGAGTATCAAAATTGTTTTTGAGAAACTAGCCCCAATTTTTTCTTGTGAAATTGCAAATAAAATTAAGTATCTTTAATCTCCTAGAGATACTCTTTGCATTGATTTGCATATATCACTATGAACCAACTCCATTGGGATGCTACATTCTCCAAGCTTCCTGTTTCCTCAAAATTGCTTCTACGTTGCTTCCTAACAAGACCAACCTCACAAATGGGCTTATCCCCATGAATGTTTGGAAAACCTTTTTTAATTTCACCACGAGACCAGGGGAAATGATAATTTAAGTGACCAAATATTTCATGCCATTATTATTCCCTTCATTAATGAAACTTACACATAAGTTGTGTTGTTTCTCCAATTAAGTTCCTAGCTTATTCATCCCATTGTCTTCATATTCTTAACTAACTATGTTGCGCTTGTACTTCATGTCCTTCCCCGAGCATTTGTTGGCCTTAACTCAACCATCAAGTTCTTGTTCACCTTAATAACTTGATTGGCATAAGAATTCTCCTTTCATCCTAGAACATATAAAACATTACCAAGCGATATACATTTACCATTATCTACATGAGAGAAATCAACCCTAAGCTACAAGCATCTTTGTTTCCCAACATGGTATCAGAGCTAAGGTGAAGAAAAGGCAGATTGAAGGTCGCATCTTGTTGACTTATTTGAAGATATCATTGCAGCAATTACATCTCTTTATATGAAGGCAAAGGAAGAATACTTGAAGTATCAACCATCACTGTTGAAGAAGATCAACTATCTCTCTCTTGACATTATTGAAAGCTTTTTGGTTCTTCTCACTCATCAACACTCAACACCCTCTCATCAGCACTCTTAAAGACACACAAGGATCTCCACTATTTACATCTATGAAGATTATGGTATAATTCATCTTGTACAAAGGTTTGCGGCATTCATTTGAGTTTAGTACCAACACTTCATAACTTTGTGGATGATTTTGAATTTGTGATCTTGTTCTAAGTCTGAGATATTTATCAAAATCTGTAGCATATTTTCTATGGTAGATTGATTAAAGTCTACAACTCTGAAGATTATATATCCAAGCATTGTGATGAGAATAATAAGAAGACGACCATTCTTATCAAGATCATTTTGGGAAAACAAAGCAGAGTGAAACTTGGAAGAACACCTTTCATCTATGATCAATCATTGTTCAAAAGAGATCCAAATCATGTGACAAATGACCTAGTAAACACATTAAAAGTTTTTATGACAACAAATAAGATAAAGCACCAAAGATTGGGAGAACAATTTTATGATGACAAGAATTTACAATGAAGCATACATGACAGATTTGGACCTGTGATCTCAATGGTGGC
This sequence comes from Pinus albicaulis, assembly GCA_034641835.2. Classification (NCBI taxonomy): domain Eukaryota; kingdom Viridiplantae; phylum Streptophyta; class Pinopsida; order Pinales; family Pinaceae; genus Pinus; species Pinus albicaulis. The sequence goes on along the minus strand of CM076584.1, from coordinate 1,577,481,048 downwards.
ATCTGAATTCTTTTAACAATATGACATACAAGTCCTGAAATCTCTGTGGCATTCGAGTCTAGTGGCATATCTCTCTCTTCGTTATACAAGTCTTTGTGGCATGATTCTTTGTGCTAATACAAATCTGAAAGATGCAAAGTATTCCTCACTCAAGTGGACTACAAGACTAAAGTTTATTATCCGAAAATACAAGACATCTTGAATGAAGTATTGTGTGAAGATTCGAAGTATGATACCTCTCCAAGATCTACAAAAGTCTGAAATTAATACTCTTATTGCCATCAGAGATCTAGACTGAAATAATTCAAGCATCCAAATGTTTGTTTTCCTTTGCATTCTGAAGTTGGCTTCTAGGTCTAGCCCTAGAGGTACAATATATCTCAAAGATATATTGTGGTCCAAGATGTGTAGGACATAATGGAATTTATGATATGTGCAGCGTACAAGAGTTTGTCACGTCTATGATATATACAATGGACAAGGCTTATATACAAAGAACAAGAATTGGGACATGTCACATTGTTGTCATATGTAATGGATCATCTTTGAAGTTATAAAACAAGACTTTGTAAGAAGTAGACTTATAAATGTAAGAGGCAATGTTATATCTCCCTGTAGCAGGATCATGATCTATGAAGCTCATCTTTGTATGTGAAGCAACCACTGCGAAAATTTCAACTCTATTGCAGCAACTGGAAATTATTCTTCCAACTCTAAATTAATTAACAATTTATTTGCCCACACAAACAATGAATAATTCAAAATTGCAATTTTCACCAAATTAAATTCTGCGGAAAATAAACTGGCAACAGAGAAAATACTGGCACACACACACAATAAATTTGACACAGTTATTTTTGGACTAAAGTCCCCGAAAAAGCCAAACTTGGGAAAATCAATGGAGTAGTTGAGGGTTTTATATTATTAAGAAGCAGTGATAAATTCCGAGTAGAACTGGATGCTCAAATTTGGCAATCCTGCAGAGAAAAATACTGGCAAAAATCTAGTGAGGAATTTTTCTCACCCCACAATCAATCTTGGCTCTGACTGATAGCTCCAAGTGAGTCATCCAAATAGCCTCTGCACAGGTTTGCATCACCCTAGCGCAGTCCCTTCCATGTTCTACATGAAACAACTACTCCTCAAGCCGTCGTGTCTACCATTAACTGAGAAACTCTCTCCGAACCTCTGGAACACTTTTTCGACCTATGGAACTGAAACCCAACCTCTCTCCAGCAAAATCAAATTGCCTCTAGAGTATTCTACGCAGCCCCTGCATCAGCCTCACTGTGGCTATTTCTACCTCTCTGCAAGCTACTCTCTGGAACTGGAATTTGTTCCTCTGGACTCACTATCCCTGCCACTCTCTGTCTCTGCTTCCCTTCTCTAGCTCGAACTCTTCCGAAAACTATTACTGCTCTCTAGAAAATCGAACTGCCCAAGGAAATCGATCTCAAGTACATGTTCTCCATCTACCCATCAACCTCTTATAATCTCCAATTGGAACTCCAACGACCAAGATTAAAACATAATCGATGGTTGAGATCATTTCTGGCTCGATCCGTGTGAGTTTCTAGATGATTCACACCTTTCTCAATTAATATTGATTAATTAACCCCTTTTCGTAAGTTTAGACTTAGGAAATATTTAAAAGTAGGCTAATAATCTAATCGAGACACTTCTAGGTGGAATTTCCAAAAACGATTTATGGGTTATGGAGAACTCTTGTGTTTTAGCTTCTCCAATAAGTTTCAAGACTAGAACACCTTCGATGCTGCAAAAAACTAACACTTCGTCTTAGTGAGAAAAGTGTTCTGGTGTTGCACTACTGCTACAACACCCTTTTTGTGTATCACCTTCTACGTTGTTGATGTCTGGCCATTGTAACTACCTGCCACTACCCACCAACTACTGCGTAACTCTGATGTTGCATTTGTGTTGTTGCTAACACTGTTATACTGCTTCTAGCTCTGCATCTGCACTGCAACTCCCTCTCACTTGTTGCTGCTGCAACTGCAACTACTACAATTGAGAAGCATCCAAAATACTGAATCAATTGTCTCTGTGTTGCATCTGTCTCCTGAGCATCTTACTGTTAATAGCCTGCGACTGTCACTCTGGAATCTGACGGCATCATAACATTGATCCATCCTGCAACTGAATATTGTGGGCCCTCGTAGCAAGGTAATGATCCATGAGGAGGACACCTCAATGCACCCTACCCAAACTTTGAAACTATGGGACTATAACCTCATATCACCCCACCTCTCTCCTGGAGGTAAAGCTGCAAACATGACAAAATCTTCCTCCAACCTAGAGGATAGTTTGCCTATCTCTGTGGACGTTGTCGCCTGGTCCTGCTTCTCATGCTTGTCCTTCTTCCTGAGAGGAAACTGAGCACTGTAGTGGCCAAGTTAGCCACACACAAAGCACTTGACCTTAGATAGGTCATTATTCTTCTTCTATTCCCCCTATCCCTGACCAAGACCCTTTGATGTTAGGGCCACACTCTCCTCTTCCTTCTCACCTTTTGTGCCATCGTTGTTGCTTCCGCTAATGGTGCTCTTCAATAGAGATTGCCTCAACTCCTCTTGCTATAGGTCTGACCACATTCTATCCCATCTAGGCAAGTTGTTTCGACCCAAGATACTTTGGACAAAGACTTGCCACTCCTCTGAGACATTGTTCAGTGCCAACCGTACAAGCTTTGTCGGTTGATGTAATGACCCACCTACAATTACAAACATAATGTGAATATTAGCATGCATATGATAGCTACATATGCATACATCACATGAACTGCACTAGTATACGCACTAACTAATTATGGAAAATGTCCAAGTATAAGGTAATTAATTAATTATCGAAGTGGTAAGTAAATACCAACGTACCAAAATCTAATGAATATGCTTGTGGAGTACTTGTTATACCACCATCATAATATAACTAGTACATTATTCAAAATATATAAATATAAGGGATTTTGATTAATTAAAAGAAATTATATATTATATATTATATATTAAATGAAAAGAATTAGCTATGTAAATCTATAAGACCTAAGTTGAATTATTAAAATTTGAAAAGGAAACTATATTATTATGAAGGAACGAACAATATAAGTCTTTAAAAAAAAAAAAACTTTAGAAGGGTATAATTTTATAAAACTATTAAATATCAATTCAAACTATTAAGCTATTAAAATAGTTGGTGAACCGACTCAATTCAATTAAATCATATATGGTGATTAATATTATGGTATAAATGTTAATTGGGACTGCGACAAAACAAATATCATTAAAGCCATTCATGATCGACAAGGTAAAGGGGTTTTGGAGATATAAGAAGAAGTGAAGGAGGTAAAGGGGGAGAAAAATTTGGAAGGGAAATTTGGAAGAAAGGATGGGAGTGCAAAAGGGGGAGTTTTTTTGGACAGAGGAGGAATTTTCAATAGAGAGCTATAGACAAAGAGTGAGGATTGAACCTTGAATGTTCTTGAAGCTTTTGGACACGGGGGCCAGAGTGCTTCAATTTTGAAGTATTCTGGAGCTGGGTACCGAGATTGAGCCCAATTTGGCAAGGTAGATTTGGTCATTTTGGTAACGGGAACAAATTTGGAGCTACGACAGCTCGAGACTAACTTCAAACACGGAAACCAGGTATGTATTTGTGTTATTTAATTGATACATTCCTATTTAATTTACAACTGTTAGAATTTAAGGATTTGGCTTGATGAGGTCTCCACAGTTGAGGTGCCTCCGCAACGGCTGCAAGCTGATCACGGTCCTCAAGAATCCTGGTGAGGAAGGGATCTATGCCTTCACCCTTCTGCATCCTGATGCTTCTAAGCTTCTCTTGCAGGAACGTCTTCCAGTACTCGAAAGAACTCTGATATAGCTGGTTGAGAGCGTCCCACATCTCCTTGGCAATATTCTTACCAGATACATGCGAGACTATATGGTCCCGGACTCCATCCAGGATCAACCGCTTTGCCTTCGCCATCCCTTTCCTGTATTCCTTCAGCTGATTTGCACCCTAAGGAACTACTATGACATTATCGGCATAGGCTTTCAGGCCATGTTCATCCAACAAGAAGGACATCCTAGCCTTCCAGATGACAAAGTTGGAGGCTCCCTCCTGTTGCACACTTTTTGTCAAAGTTCCGAGGAAGCAGATGTACCTATTTTTTCTTCAAAAGATCGGGTAATCAATCATCTTTTTATTGAGTCATTGTAAACCCATTATGCAATTTTGCAATGTAAATGATTATAGTAAGACCATGAATGTATGTAACAAACTAGGTAAGCCTATTATTTTGGCAAAAAGTTTCATCCTAGGAGGTTTTTCGTCTCATTGATTCATTTGTGTTTCTAGACACGGATGGTCAACAAAGTTTGTCCCTCCAACCTCACCCCAAATCTAGGGTGGAACTCTTTGTCAAAGTCTTACGTGAGTCCTAGTGTTTTAGTCAAGTCTTGTGTAAAAGTGGTTTGAAAATAATTTAAGCTAGTTGGCTAAATTATTTTATTACAAATCACTTGGTCTACTAGAATCATATTGTATTGCAGAATGGAGTATGTAATTTGAGGGTCTAAATCGAACGAGTATTCCCACCCTTTGAGGGTTGAATTGTAAAATCTTATGTAAAAAATATTTTAATGCATGGTCCTTCATACTTAGACACCATGGTTAAAATATTAAAGAGTGGAAAAAATATTAAATCCCCTCAAATGTCAATTAATTAATTTTTCGGGCAAAAATAAAGTTAATCCTAAACCAGAAAATTAATTAATTAGCGTCAAATTAAATGTCTTAGAGAAATTACATTCTCCAAGTAGAAAAATTCGTGGGTATCAAAAGAATTAATTTTTGGAGATCCACCACCAAGGGAATATTGAATATTTCAAGAAAAATTGGACCCTCGGACCTTGGTGGTTAAGTCAAAGTCAACTTTTTTAGGAAATTAGCTCAAAATAATTAATTTTGAGCTAATAAAAAGGGGATTAAATGAATAATTCGAAAATTCCTCAAAAAATAATTATTTCAACGACTAAGATTAAAAGATCATCAAATATTTATCAACAGCCAAGATTATTTTGACAAAGATCAAGCCAACTAGCTATTATTTTTCCACTTGAAGGATTTATCTATATATAGAGTCATTTATGTGTCAAAGTAATCTGATTTTTGGCTAACAAATTGCTGCAAAAGAATTGATGTAACACTACAATCTCGTTGGGAACGTTCATTTGAATCATAATAAAGACTTTGGGGTGTCGTTCATGGTGTTCAATGTTCATTGATTTGTGGTATGTGTGTTGAGATTTTGAGTAGCATCGGATGTTCTCTAGCTCCAAAACTTTATGGAGGGGCTAGAACACATGAGATCTCCATGATCCAAAAATCGTTTGGAGAAATTCCCCCTGATGTAAAAGTTATTCAAATAATTAAATTTTGTAATGGGGACCCTAAATATAACTTAGGGAAATTGAAAAATTAAAGTGAATTAATTTACACGTGGTGAGAATGTTCTAAGTGACGTGGGTCAAGCTTTCTCTAATCTTAGCCGTTTATTAGTGATTAGATCACGACCGTTGATTTCTCAACGAGAAAAGTATTAAAGGAAGGCTTGGGGTCAGTTGGAGAACACACACAGAGTAGCAGCACTTGAGCTAAGTCGAAATTCTGGGGCGCGGTTTGATGAGAATTTTCAAGTGAGCTTGCAGTGCTAGTGAGGGGTAGATCGGCAAGGGATCTTCTGATCCGAGGCCGAGAATACATACATCAGAGAGGCAGTTCTGTACGAGGCAGCACAGAGGCTAGTAGAAGGGACGCAACCCAACCAGGATGACGTAGACCCTTCTAGGTGACGCAGAGGCAGCGCAAAGGCCTTCGGGGTGACGTAGGGGCAGCCTGTGTCGTGCAGAGGCTGCGTTGGGCAGGAGAGGCTGAAGCAGAGGCTGGATGAGTTGCGCTGAGGGTTCCAGTGGGCCAGAAAGGGCTTGTATTCAGTAATTCCTAAAGGGTTTGAATCAGCCATATTTTCTGTCTCCGAATGATAAGGTACAACTGGCGTAAATTTCTCTGTGGGGAAAACTACTACTCGTGCCCTAGATGTATTCAGATTTTGCTTAACAATAAAACCCTCAAAGAGTTGTTGCACCGGTTTTCCTACATTTGGTTTTTCCGGAAACATTTGTCCAAAAAAACATGTGTGTCCTTTGTCATATCTTCGTTATGTTTCAGTAAATGATCTGTATATGTGTAGGCTGCAAGTTGAGTTTACTTCGTTATTTTCTGAATATTTCTGAAAATAAATTGTATAATTAAATCACAAGCAGGAGAAGTAAATCAAGAAACTGCAGTATGGTTTCTGTAGTTTTGTATTCAGATTTTTTCACATGGTACCAGAGCATTGCAGATCAATTTGAAGCCATCAGCAAGGGGCTGAAGATTTTTGTTGCAGGAAGGGCAACCGAAGCCGCACAGATCCGGAAACAGACAGCACTGCACCAGAGGGCCAACGCAGACCCAACAGGGGTGACGCAGTGCTAGTCTGCTCACGCATAGGCCGACGCAACACCAGGAAGGTGACGCAAAGCCAGCTTGCTCACGCAGAGGCTGACGCAACACTAGGAAGGTGATGCAGAGCCAGTCTGCTCACGCAATGGCTGACGCAACACCAAGAGGGTGACTCGGTCCAAGAGAGAGTGACGTTGTGCCAGTTGTCGTGGCTGGAAGTGAAACTTCTGATCTTCAAAGTTGTTGGTGGGGCATCGGTTCTATTGGTGCAAAACAGTGCCTAGCAAAGTTGACAAAGTAAGGAGCAACAGTCCCTCAGCAGACTTTCTTGCCAAGAAATCTGAGATTCGATCAGGAGGGTGATCGTAGAGGGTTGATTCGACAAAATTGGCAGAGGATTTCTAGGAGGGAAAGCAGTTGTCAGAGGGAGCAGATTCTCTAGAGGGTTTCTATCTCCAAGAAGCCCAGATCTGGTCTTGTACTGAGTGTAGCAATAGTAGAAGGGAGAAGAGTACGTGCTTCGAATTGTTTGAGTAGAGATGGCCCCGTGCGGACTAAGAGATCAGGATAGGTTAGACTGTGTGTCTAACTTTTCTATCTTGTAACAACCCACACCCTAAGTTCCTGCTTCCTAATATTTAACTAATAGTTAAATATAATATACCAACATAAAGAAAAAAAACTAACTTTAAAAGAATAATTAGAATAATTAACTAAACATTCAAAGCACCCCGATTAAATACATTCAAATTAATACAATCATATCCTTTTTCATTTAAATGACAGCTGATTAATACAACCTTATACATCTTATCCTCTTACATTCGAGTTACCTCTCATTAATATAATCATATCCTCTTATTCGAATGACCTCTCATTAATACAACCTTATCATATTACATTCAAAGGACATCTCATTAATGCAAACCATATCATTCGAATGACACCTCTTTGAAAACATTCATTTCTACATTTATGGACGTCTTATCTCGATGGAGTTGTGGCGGTGGGATGTTAGCTGGATGGTGTTGTGGCGGTGGGGCAGATTGTTATTTAAACAAGAAGACATGAAGGAGGAGGGGGTCCTTTTGTTCGGGGAGGAAAGGGGAGAAAGGCTGTTGTGATGAATTTGAGAAAGGCTGTTGTGATGAATTTGAGAAGGCTGTTGTGGTAAAATTTATCAAGAGTGGAAAGGAGACTCACTGTTCTCGTGATTCTGGGCACGGGGGCAGAGGAGGCGTCCTCTGGGTTTAGGATTGAATTCTAAATTGGCTGGGAGGAACATTTTGGGTTCTATAATCTGTCCGATCAGCTGGAGAGGAGGATCACGGGTCCAGGTATTCTGGTTTGGATCTCACCGTTTCCAGGTATTCCTCCTCTTAGCATCAGTTAGTTATTATGTTTCAGCATCAGCTAGTATCGTGTTTCAGCATCAGCTAGTCACTGTGTTTTAGCATTTGCTGGTTACTGTGATTTTACTTAGAATTAACTTAGAATCATGTTTAAATTCTCTTTCAAAATTAAATTCTGCTTAACTGTTAGGAATCAGATAAGTGTTTTGTTTAACAAGATGAACAGAGACCCTACATATCTGGAAAGCTAGAATCCTGACAGTCCTCGAGGAGTACGGTATTAGAGAGCATGCAAAGAGTGTCCTCGTTGTGCCAACCGATGCTGATGCTCTGAAGAAGTTCAATGAAAATCAGGCGCGGGCTAAGCGCTTGATAATGGATGGAGTGAAAGATCACATGGTCCCACACATTGCCGAGAAGAAGACGGAAAACGAGGTGTGGACAACATTGACCACGCCGTATCAAGCTAGCTTCGTCCAGAGGAAGCTGCTTCTGGAGAATCAAATGCGGATGTTCCAGATGCACAAGCGAGAGGAGATGGATCCCTTCCTCTTCAGATTGCAGACTATCCGAGTCCAGTTGATTGCCATGGGGGAAACTCCGGATGATGGACTCATGGTGAGGACTACCCCGAATGCAGTCACAATGAGTGGGAGACCTTTGTCCAGAGTATCTTGGGCAAAGCACAACTCCCAAATCACGGAGACATGTGGGCAATCATTCGACAGGAGGAGATCCGGAGGGTAACCTAGAGGGAATTCAGCAGCAGATGAGTCAAGATAAAGAAGGAGGAGGAGGAGGATGCAGCCCTAGCATCTAAGGGACCGCGGCAGCAAGGGAAGAAGAAGAAGAACCTATCCAAGGTCTAGTGCTTCAGATGTGGCGAATTAGGACACTTCACCAGCACTTGTCCTAAGAGGAAGGACGAGGAAGCTTCGGATTCCAAGGCAACAACAGCAATGATGATGCGGCCATGAGTGCTCATGTGCCTCGAGAGAAGAGCTGGGGCAACATAGATTTGTAGAGTGAGCTACAGATGGTGGACGACAGGATCCTTGAGATGCCTAAACTCTTGGATCACATACGAGCTACGGGAGACTTAAGACAGTAGCAGGATGACTGGAGTCTGGGTGCAGAAGATCATGGAGAAACAAAGGCAGAGCTGGGATACTGAAGACTGGAGCAGCAACGTGGAAGTAGCAGCGCGGAGGCTGATGGGATTTTAGCAGCGCAGAGGTTGTGCTTACACAGTGCAATGCAGCGGACAACGCAGAGCTTCAAAGAGACAGCGCAGAGCAACAGTAGAGGGTGCTTCATTGATCAGATGCAATCAGACAGACTTGTCTATAAGTTGTTGGGTGTTCGTCCTTCAGTTGCTTACTTCTCAGCAATTGAGTTGCAGTGCAGCAGTTAGTAGTGGCAATGCTATAGGTAGCATGATGCAGCAATTTGAGAGGGAGTTGCGGTACATGTGTGGCAGTGTCAGTGGCACTGACATGGGTAGCAGTGCAGAAAGCAGCAGTGCAGTGGATGGAGGGCAGCAGGCCAAGCATCAGCAGTGCGAAGACCAATGCCAGAGATCAGGGTGATGCTTCAGTGGTGAAGTGTTGCTATAGCACATTCCCCGCTAAGAGGGAGTGTTGAGATTTTGGGTAGCATCGGATGTGCTCTAGCTCTGAAACTTTTTGGAGGGGCTCGAACACATGAGATCTCTAAGACCCAGAAATATTTTGGAGAAATTCCACCCGGTGTAAAAGTTATTCAAACAATTAAATTTTTTAATGAGGACCCTAAGTCTAACTTAGGGAAATTGAAAATTTTAAGTGAATTAATTTACACATGTGGTGAGAATGTTCTAAGTGACGTGGATCAAGCTTTTTCTAATCTTAGCCATTGATTAGTGATTAGATCACAACCTTTGATTTATCAACCAGAAAAGTATTAAAGGAAGGCTTGGGTCAGTTGGAGAACACACACATAAAGTAGCAGCACTTGAGCTAAGTTCCACCATAACTCACTGAGAGTATTGGCCACGAATCAGATATTTGGCCTAGTGTTCACCCGATACATGAGAGAACCGATGAGTTGTCTATACAAGGTGGGGTCAACATCCTTGTCATCTGAAGTGTCTATCTTCTTCCAGTTGGTGATCATGGGCGTAGACATGGGTCTACAATCTTGCATTATGAATCTCTTCAGAATATCTGTAGCATATCTCCCTTGACCAAGGAAGATCTCCCTGCCCTTCTACCACACTTTCAATCCTAGGAAATAATTCATCAACCCCAAATCCTTCATATCAAATTTTATTGTCACGTTCCTCTCATAGTCGTCTATGAGTCCCGCGGACCCTGTCAAGAAGAGATCATCCACATAAAATACTAGGAGGAGTGGCTCATCCTCTACCATCAAATAGTAAAGGTTGGCATCTGCATTACTCTAGATGAATCCCATTTTCTACAAGTAGTTGTCAATCTGACCATACCATGCCTTGGGAGCCTGCTTGAGCCCGTATAGAGCTTTCTTCAAACTGCACAAATGTGTGCACCTCTCATGACTCTCGAAGCCCTCTGGCTGCTCTATGTACATAGCCTCCTCTATCACCCTGTTCAAGAATGTTATCTTGATGTCCATCTGGTGAATCTGCCACCACATCTGTGCTGCTAGGGATATAACTGACTGGATAGAAGTCTATCTGGCAACTAGGATGAAGGTATCCTCATAGTCTATCCCTTCTTTTCGTGCATACCCCTTTGCCACGAATCTAGCCTTGTACAGTTGTACTTATCCATGTTGCCATCTAAAACATAGTTGATCTTGTAGATCCAATGAGAACCTACAACTGACTTGTCCTCAAGTCATGGCACAACCTCCTAAACATTGTTCATCATGATAGAACTTTACTCCTCTACCATGGCATCCACCCACACCTGATGTTGTACAGCCTCCTAAAAGCTGAAAGGTCCTACAACCTGAGCCACCAATGCTTGGCACCTGTCAGGTTGTTTGCGCTCTGTCTTATTCATCCTAGGATCTCCAATGAACTCTGCATCTCTCAATGTCTGACGAACTCCTTTGTTGGTTCGACCACTGGTGGAGGGAGCTCCAACCAACTCCTCCTCATCCTGCCTCTGCTGCTTCATCTGATATGAAATCACTAGATCCTCTGCACTTGAGGAAATGCTAGTATTGGTCACTGTACTAGATCCCTGCAACTGTCCTACTGGCGATCCTACTCGTTGCCCCTGTGGCTGCCCCTGTTGTAGCTTTTGTTGGCTCACTCTCATCTTTTGTTTGCATCTCACGAGACTTCTTGAAGGCTTTGTCCTCCATGAACTTCACGCCCCATCTCACTATGATCTTCCTGATGCTAGGACCAAAGATCATGTATGCCTTTGAGGTTTCGCTATACCCAACGAGAAATCCCTTCTTTGTAGTCTGATCCAATTTAGTGTGGCGCATGGCCATAAGCTATGTTGCAAAAGATCATGAGGTGACTTACCTCAGGCTTCTTTCCTGAGACGACCTCTCCTAGCGTTACCTTCCCCAATGCCTTATGAGGAGTCTTGTTTTGAATATACATTGTTGTGTTACATGCCTCTGCCCATAGGAACCTGGGCAAATCCTGGTCATATAACACCGTTTTTTCAACCCCGACAATTGATTTGTTCTTCCGCTCTATTACCCCATTCTGTTGTGGATTGTATGGAGTTGCCCACTCTCTATTGATGTCTTCCTTTGCACAGAATTCTTTGAAGTCTTTATTTGTGTACTCTCCACCATTATATGAGTGAAGCGCTTTGATATTCTTCCCTGTCACATTCTCTACCAAATCATTAAACTCCTTGAATCAATCAAAGACCTCATCCTTGGTCTTCAAGAAGTAGATCCAGGTCTTCTTGGAATGGTCATCAATAAAGTTGATGAAATACTCGGCCCTACTGAGAGCTCTAGTGGACATAGGACCACAAATGTCTGAATGTACTAGTCCCAACTTGCCATCTGCTCTACAATCACTTCTTCAAAATGCGGCATTAGCATATTTCCCAGGTACGCACCCTCTACACACATCGTCGTGTTTCGTGCCAAGTTCTAGAACACCTATCACTGTCTCCCTCAACATTTTAAGTACTCCATGAGGTAAGTGTCCCATTCTCCTATGCCAAAGCTCATTCAAATCTTTCCCACTACTATTGTCGTTGCCTACTAGTGCCATTGGAGAATCAAGCTGCAACCTGTACAATCTGTTGCTTCAAACTCCAATCTAATTCACCTTCTTCCAGCTTGGGTGTTTAACAAACATCTTCTTCCCTACAAATTGAACATCATATCCCTTATCCTATAGTTGGGATACTTAAATCAAGCTCATAGCTAATCAAGACACATGCAGTACATTTGTAGCACCAGTACTTGCTCCTGGAAATCGATGGTACCTCTCCCCACTGGAGTGCACTTAGTCTTGTTTCCCATCGCAATTTGGAAGTCCATCTACTCTTCATTGTCTATATACCAGAAATCCTGTGAAGCCAAGCTAGATAAGCAAGCAAATCCATCCTCCAATCTGGCAGACAACTCTGAAGCCCCCTGTATATCAGATTCGTCCATGGCCATACTGGAGATATCTGAGAAATTATTGAAGACATCTTGAGTGTAATTTTGTGTGTTATTTCTCTTCCACCTGGCATAAATTATGCTCTAGCACTCTACTGCAAAATCCCTTTTGCACCCAGACAACAGATCTACTCAGCGAAAATATTGATCTGCTTCACCGAAATTGCTTCTCGGCATCACCACTGCCTATTGGAACTGCTATTGAGCTCTGTGATTTTTTCTTGCTACCTGCACTAGAAAAATCGAAACCTCTACCCAGCAATTTGAACTGCCTGGCAAGCCTCTACGCAAATCTGGAAATCAAACTGCCAGACTCCCTCTTAATCTGGACGATTTCTTCCTTCTGCCTCTGAGCTTCCTGTCTGATCAAAAATGCTTTGATACCATGTGAAAATTCTTTGAAATGTAGCAACTGGAATTAATTCCCCTAACTGATTATTCAGTTTATTAATTTTCCGATTAATATCAAATTAATCACACTGCAATTTCTTCACAAATAAAATAATGTTGTGGAAATAAAAATGTTGGAAACTGAGAAATCCTAGCAACAAAAATTATGACAGTTATTTTTGGACAAGTGTCCCCGGAAAAATCCAAAGTGGGAAAGTCGATGCAACAATGAGGGTTTTTATTATTATGTAGCAGCAGAATTTTTGAGTAAAATAAAATGTCGCCAAACTGGCGATTCTATCCAAGAGAAATACTAGCAAAAATATATTGAGGGATTTTACCCCCTCTCTGAACCATCCTGACACTTGACTGCCTCTAAAAAGCAAGTCGTCCACCCTGCTCTAGGCAAGCTCTGCGTCACCCCTGTGCAGATTACCAAACACTTACAGCCCAAAACTCCTGCAAATCAAGTTGTCCTAAATGTTGTTGACTGGGAAGCTGCCTCTTCGACGCACTGGAAAATCTTTCCGCCCTCTGGAACTGAAAAACGAGCTTCTCCTCAGCTAAATCGAACTGCTCAATTGAGGCTCTACGTTGCCCTGCACAACCCCCTAGAGATAAATTTCGGCCTCCTCTTTCTAACTCTCTGGAACCGGAATATCCTGTGGAATACTGCTCTACTGCCCCTTTGCCACCTACTACTCAATCTACTAGCTCAATTTCTCCTATTGAATCACGTGCACTAGAAAATCGAACTTCCCAGACCAATGAGTATATGCACTTGTGTATCCTCCATCTACCCATCAACCTCTTCTTATAATATCTCTAGTTGGGACTCCAACAGCCATGATTAAAACTTAATCAACAATTGAGATCATCTCCAAGTCGAATTGTGTGAGTTTCTAGAGAATTCTCACCTTTCTCAATTAATTACAATTAATTAACCATTTTCCCTGAGTTAGACTTGTGAAATTTTTAATTATGGTCAATTAATTTAATTGGGCTATCTCTAGGTGGAATTTCGAGAAACAATTTCTGGGTTTTGGAGAACTCATGTGTTTTAGCCTCTCTACAAAGTTTTGAGACTAGAACACCATATGATGCTACAAAAACTAACACATTCAAGCATTTGATCTTTGCACCAAGAAAAGAAGAGCGAAAGACAAGGAAGAAGGAGAGAACCCAAGCAAGAAGAAGAAAATCAGAATTTTTGACTGGTTTGCTCACATGTGCGAAAGATGTAGGATTTTTGTGCGAGTTGTAGGGCAAAAGATTGCAGGTCCAAATTGCAGACCTGAAGTAGAGGGTTGAGACTTTAAGTTGAAGCATAATTTGTGGAGTTTGAGCATCTCTGACTTGGTAAACTTTGACTTGTTTGAGGAAGGCTTTTGGAGGGTTGACTTGGTGGAGGTCTTGGTATTTGGGTCTTGGAGGTCTCACTTTGATCTGATTCTATAAGAAGAGGATTGTTCGGGTTTTCCCCAATTGTAAAGTTTTTCCCTAGCTTGGAGCCTATATCTTGTGTTCTTTATGTTCTTGTGATCTTTATGCACTTTATGTTTTAATAATTGTTTGATGAAGAATAAATAATAAAGTAATAAGAGGCCAACAAATCTCACAAGTAATAATCAAGGAGAATCGACAATTACCCTGATTTTCCAACAACTCCCCCTCAAAACTAACTTTACCAATGCCATGAGCAGAAGTTGGACACACCATCCAACCTGTCCTCAAATATGAGACCCTGATAAGCCATACTACCAATTCACACTATCTAGAAACCCTAGCGGCCAAGTCGAACTAGTGAACTCGCTCCCTCTAAATCGCAAAACCTACTCCTCAAGATAAAAAATGTTTGGTCTTCAATCAGAGGCTAAGCTCTGATACCATGTTAATTTCCCTTAAAACCCAACAACTGACATGCAATTGTTATTTTGGAAACTTAAATTACAAATACACCGAGGTTTTTAACATTCCATGCACAACAGATATTAAATAAAACTGAAGACAAATAAAAGCACATGAGACACAAAATTAACCTAGGAAACCCCAACTCTAGGGGAAACTTGCAAACTATGTGTGTTTTCTATTATCTTAGAAAAATGTTATCTTCAAAAAAAATTAGAGCAAGGGAACACTTCCCTTTCACAACAGAAAACACTGATCAGCAGCTCCCCAAGGAAAATCGAACACCCTCCTACGCACTCACTCTGTTGCATGGTTGCGCAGTACGGCCTTCCTGCGTCGTGTGTACACATTGTACGGATGCACAACTTCGCCTCTGTATGCCCACGTGCGAACCATATGGCCCCACTAAAGTTGACTGAGTTAGGGCTATTCAACCCTCTCTTTCTCTCACTTCTTGGTCAATGAATCTTTGTTTTGTAGTAAAACCCTAGCCTTCTTTGTTGAAAAAACACACTCTCTTGTGCCAAACAGATCTGGCCACTTCTACGCCCTTGGCCCCACCATCACTCTCAATGGCTAAGATTAGAACTTGATGAAAAGATGAGATTAAATCATAAGTTGACTTTAGGAATTTAAACTTTTCCTAAGTCCACTTTAGGAAATAGTTAATTAAATTAATAATTTTGCTAAGTGGTTGTCTTGCAGGTCCCTCTGCTAGCCTTTGGCACTTAGGCAAGCAAAACCCTTCTTGCTCTACTCCAATCAAAAAAAGGAGGATCGGTTGTTAAAATGAGTGATAAGTTATAACTATTTTAGATAAGCACCCATTTTGACAAGACTGTGCATAGCATTTAATTTGGTAGGTGCATTTAAGAAAAGCAAAAGCTAAAAGTAATATATTTGGATAGGGCAGTCAACCCTTATCTTGAATGTTCTTTTTAAAACAAATGTTGTACTATAAACCCATGTTCTTAAGCAGAGCCAAATCATTGAATAAAATGGTGAATTCTTCTCTTGTGCTCTGTCGCATGCATACATGCCCTGGAATCTAGCAAACCAATCCTTCGTAGGCTGAAGGAAAGGCATAAACATTGCAACTTCTTGCCTCCGTAATGCAAAATGTAGAATGATTATGTGCAACAGAAGATAAAGCACATATGATAGATCAATATGATAAATACAAATTCTTCATCTTGCATGAATAGCAAGTCATCCCTTTGTGTCTTGAAACACAGTGCCTCGGAATATGAACAACAAATCAAATATGAGAGAATGGCTTTAAAGTAATGGAGAAAACTTAGGCTTTATGATTAACAAGATGGAGCTATGCCTGATTTCAACCTGGTGCTAGTAAATTATTAGCTTTGGTTATAATCTTTCTACAGCTTGCATCTTAGCTCTCGTTTTCTTCTAAAAAATCAGGGAAGCAAGCCATACCTAAAAAAAGGTGCTCTTTTTTCAGTGTTAAGTTCTAAGGTCCTGTAATACATACTCTCTGCTTGTGCTCAAACGCAAAATCCAAAACTCAAACCAATAATGTTGCTATTCTCATGCTATTATCTAAGGTCATTTTCTAATGTGCCTCATTTCAATTTGATTTATGTTTTATTCGTGAATGATATTTTATACTTGTGTATTCTAACATGTTCATAGAGGGCAGGTAAAGAAACTCTTCCTACCTCAATTTCATTCATCAGCTTCATGGCTTCAATAATGCAAATCACCTGCCCTTTCTGGACTTTATCCCCAACCTGTGACAAAAACATTAAATTCAAATAACCAAATACCTAAACTTAAACAATTTTACCAAGACTACTAAACACCCCCTAAAACTACAGAGCAATCATAAGCCTAGTTAACGCCCTGCAAAAATATATAGCAACAAGAGGACCTGAACATTTTTCACTAGTTGCAAGCACATCATCCATTAAAGGAAACTACCTTAACAAAAGATGGTTGAGAAGGACCAGGACTGCGGTAGAAAGTTCCTGCCATAGGGCATTTAAAACTTGGATGCCCTGATTGATCTGGCTTTGCAGGAACCTGAGGTTGGGTAGGAGTTGAAGGACCAGCAGGAACAAGGTCATATGTCGGTCGACCAGTTGCAACAGCTGGTGACGGTGGTGGAGCTGGGGCTGGCGGGTAAAGGGAATGTACCATCACAGGTGGAGATGGAGCAGGAGGCTGAGGCAATGCCTCCTTTTTCCTAATTAGAATTTCACAATCCTGTTGTTTCAGCTGCAATTCCATAATATCCCGAGAATCCACAAGCCTGCAACACAAATATTGAACCACAAAGAAATGTATTACTATTTAAACCACCGAAGAATGGAAGTGATTTATAACAGAACTCTCTGATTTTATTTTTTTTCATCACAGACAGCATCCAAATCTAAAGCAACAGACCTTAACGAGGCATAAGACTAGTTTTGTTTTTGGTGAAAATTTGTCTTATTTTACCAAATTACAATAAATAGTAAAAACTAAAAGTACTATGGAAGGCTTTGCTTCCACTTACAACCCATTCTAGAGGAGGCAACGTATAAAACTGAGCACCATAATCTGAACAGAGGACAGAAATTCATATGATAGTGTCAATTTGAGTGGTAATGATGAAAATGGATTGTTTTCTCTTGTCTTGTCTCATGTAATCAGCAAATCCCAGAAACAAACTTTTAGAAGGGACTGTAAAAAGTGCATGAATCTGGCAATGGCGAGTTAGTTCAATGGTGAGGATGATGGTTTAAGACACAATACCAGGGTTCCAATCTAAAGTAATGTACGTTAGCTAGGCATAGAGTAGTCATTTTTCTTTTATTGGTGAAAACTGTATTCTATTACAGTATTACAAAAGAGCCAACATATCAGACTGAGCAACCTAATCTGAACGTTGTGTCTATATTCATAGAATAGAGTGTATTTATGGAAACTTCAACAAGCTTCCTTAACTACCCATCTTAGAAGGGCCAACATATCACACCGTGCACCACAATCTGAATGAAGTGCAGCAATTCATTGGATAGCACATCAAGTTGAGTGGTAATGATGAATATTGAATGTCTTCTATTGGCTTGACTCGTGAAAATCAACCAATCCCAGAAAGAAACGAACTATTCCAAGGAACTATAAAGACTACATGAATCTAGATATGGGGGATTATTTCAATTGTGAGGATGATGGTTTGTGACACCATTTGATTGCCAGCATTTGTCAAAAACACTGTGCTTGTGATAATCTCCCCTCTTTTGAGAGACTGTGAGATGACTGTATCCAGTTGGACGGATCCAAAGGCCAGCAAGAAAGGTGGTGACGATAACCAAACCTTATTTAGAGAAACAAAGAAGAGCAAAGAAAAAGGACCCAACAAGGGTGAGGGATAGAATGACGAGTCAACCTCACAACCAAAGAAGAAGAACTTGAATAGAATCAAGTGTTTCATTTGTCATAAGCACAGGCATTATGTTGATTTTTAATGTACCTTGGACAAGTGGTTTCCCATGGGTTAGTCTCTACCTAGGGAAAAGTGTTCAAAATATATTATTTTCCCAAGTGTGACTTTATAAAGTGAAAGTGACTTTATAAGTGGTAAAGTTGACGATTTTTTATGGTCAAAGTGATTGGAGTACGCTCTGGGAAAGTATACAAGTTCAGTTTTCAGTCGGCAGGAGCATTGGTGAGTAGCACATCTGGTAGCACTCACACTAGTACCACCAACAGTAGAGACTTGTGTGAGTTATGCCACCGGAGGATGGCGCATATGCATCATGGAGCTTTGAGAGTTCTGAGGGAGATCAATTCTATAGTTCGTGATTTCAGTGTCGAGCATTATGAGGTCTGCAGAGGGTGTGCTTTGGGCAAGTACACCAAGTTACCATTTCCAGAGAGTGATAGCAGATCTACAGGTATACTAGAGTTGATTCATACTAATGTTAGTGGTCGTATGTCTCATCTGTCTTTGGGTGGTTATGAATATTATGTTATATTCATTGATGACTACTCTAGGAGGACTTGGATATATTTCCTGAAGTCCAAGGGTGAGGTCTTCAGTCGCTTTAAAGAGTTCAAAGCTCTTGTGGAAAAGTAGACAAGTAGGAAGATTCAAGTCTTGAGGTCAGACAATGGTGGTGAGTACATCAATGGTGGGTTTTCTGACTTCTGTACACAAGAGGGCATTAGGGGAGAGTTCACGGTTCCTTACAACCCCCAGCAGAATGGGGTGTCTGAAAGGAAGAACAGAGCTATTGTTGGGGCTGCTAGAGCGATGATTCATGATCAGGGGTTACCTTTGTTTTTGTGGGCTGAGGCCTGCAATACTATTGTTTATCTTCAGAACAGGAGTCCTCACGGAGTATTGGGGAATATGACTCCGGAGGAGGCTTTCACTGGAGAGAAGCCTCTTGTAGGACATCTTTGTATCTTTGGATGTCTCACATATTATTATATCCCCGAGGAGCAAAGGACAAAGTTGGAACCCATGGCAGAGAAGGGTATCTTTATGGGTTACAGCGAGACTTCGAAGGCATATCGGATCTTCATTCCTTCTAAATGGAGAGTGGTGATTAGGAAGGCTGTGAGGTTCGAGGAGGAGAGGGCCTATCAGAAATCCGTGAGTATGATGAGAGAGAATCACATACTTCTCCTCAGCAGGGAGGTCTGGTACAGGGAGCAGGACCTCAGGGTTCTGAATCGACTGGTACAGGAGGTACTTCAGTGTCAGTGACATCTGGGGCACCAGTGGCGAGTTCACCGAGCACTTCTTTAGGGAGTCCACTGGTACAGAGTTAACATGGCACTTCAGCTCACACAGGCGCACCACGATCAATTGGCAGACCTTCAGGTTCACTAGATTGGGGGGCAAAGGATGAGGTTCCCTATGGGGAAGCTTCTTCGGGGAAGAGGAGGCCCAAGTGGCTTCAAGATACGTTGAAGGAAGCGGAGTCCGTTGGTCCTTCGAAGAGGGTGAATAGGGAGAGTGTGCCACCTAAGCAGTTTTGCAGTTATGTAGCCAAGGCTACCAACATTGTTGACTCTGAGCCTACTAGCTATGAGGAGGCTACCAGCCAAGAGGTATGGAGAGAGGGTATGGTGGAGGAGTATGCATCTATCATTAAGAACAATGTCTGGGAGGTGGTGCCTAGGCCTGAGGGCAAGTCAGTTGTCACTTCCAGGTGGCTCTAGAAGATCAAGCATGCGGATGGCAGCATTGAGAAGTTCAAGGCGAGGTTTGTGGCTAGAGGGTTCTCACGGATAGAGGGAGTTGACTATGATGAGACCTTCGCTCCCATAGCTCGATACACTTCTATCCGGTCCCTTATTTCTATTGCTGCAGAAATGGGTTGGCAGATACATCAGATGGATGTGAAGACCGCATTTCTGAATGGAGTTATAGAGGAGGAGGTGTATGTTGAGCAGCCACAAGGCTTCAAGGTACTTAGGCGGGAGACCCATGTATGTCAGTTGAGGCGTGTAATTTCATGTAGATGTTCTATGCTTGATGCAACTTTACTTTTATTACAGCAATCACATAAACAATTAAGTAAAATGCTGATAGAACATACCAGTGGATCTATAGAAGACAAACCAGAAACAGAAGAATGTGTTGGTGCGTTACGGCGGTCAGCAGGATGCTTCAACCAGCAAAGTCTTCTTGGTCCGCCAACCCAGAATGTGTCACAACAGTCCTCAAATCAGTCACCCAGTCAACTCAAAGTCTACCCCAGAAAAGTCAATGCAGGGCAACAGCAATAAAGTCAACGCAGCTCCAACTTTGGTCAACCTTTTGACCTCGATTTTTGTGCCAATGAGTACGGCGTTCAAAAATCGAACTCTCCATGCATTGACCAAAGTCAACGCTGGTCAAACTTTCCTAGAAACCCTAACTGCAGAAATTTCGTCCTTTTTCCAGCTTCAGCAACTTCGTCCTTTTTCCCACGTGAGAACTGCTTCTTAGATGCTCGTATCCAATCAGAGGAGGAGACGTGTGTGGATGAGATTGAGTGAAACGCTCTCCAACATTGACTGTATATATATCCATCATTGAGGTGTGTGACACATTTTGGGGGTGTAAAACCTTAAGGCCGACCTGCACATATTTGAAATTATTAAAAATAAACTCAAAATAAATGTTCCGCTCATCAAATTAAGATAAATTTTATATCGATCTTACACCTCTCCGAAAGAGGAACCCAATAAAAATATTGGTATTTTCATCTGAGCATCACAACATGGAGTTTGGACCTAGTTGTCCAATTTTAACACTCCCTCTCAACTAGGGAGAACTCCATCCACCTGTGCAAACAAACATCGTGCGTCATCCTGCCGTAACTTGCTTTGCTGGCCTCTTTATTTCAGAGCAAAAGTAGGTCAGTCACAAAGACATCATCCCCCGGCTGACAGATTCAACCCAGAGGTCTGAAACCTCTATCAGACTCATACCAACCCGAAGTTGGTTTACCTGACCCAAAGTCAGTTGGAGGTCCGAAACCTCACTATACTTGATCCCAGATCGAGTGGTTGGACCGTGCCATCCTAGATAGAGAGTACGGCAATCTCTGATGCGTCCATCAGTCTTTGCTACTAGTCTCTAGCTTTTCCCACCTCATTGGCCAAATGAGAGGTACTTCCCATGAGCCTTGGACTCAATGGGTAGGATGCATACGAGGCACAAATAATGAGAGGTGAACCAACTCAAACATCATAACGGTGGGGCAGAAGCACTACAAGGTTCGGCAAGCCTAGCCCCGTGAGTGCTTATAGCTCCGAGAAGCTATCCCCAAAGCCCCCCCCAGAGCTCATCATCCAACAAGACCCACATCATAGGGTCGTTCCACGATATCAAGACTCTCACGGAAGGTTAGGAACTTGACCTTCCCCTGGGGCTTTGTGAGAATATCCGCAACCTGCTCATCAGTTCCTATATGATCGAGCCTTACGGTGCCTTGTTGTACCATATCTCGGATATAGTGGTACCTGATATCAATATGCTTGGATCGATCGTGGAACACTGGATTCTCGGACAAGCGAATCCCACTCTGGTTATCACAGAGTATCACGGTGGTATCTAGCACATGTCCAAACAGCGCACTAAAGAGCTTTCGCAACCAAACTGCTTCACAACAGGCCATACTTGTTGCAATGTATTCGGCCTCTACGGTGCTCAAAGCCACTGACTTCTGCTTCCTGCTCATCCATGAGATCGAAGCAGAACCAAGATTGAAGCAGCATCCCGATGTGCTCTTACGATCCACCACACTGCCAATCCAATCGGTATCAGTATATCCTAGGAGTGTCACGCTCCCGGCAGTGTATCTCAGCCCATGGTTTATCGTGCCCTGAAGATATCTCAGAAGATTCCTGGCACCAACCCAGTGAAAGTGATGAGGCTCAACCATCTGTTGACTCAAAGTGTTCACTGCAAAACATATATCTGGACGGGTGTTCACTAAGAACATCAGGGCCCCTACAAGTTGACGATAATCAGTAGGATTTGACAATACGGGCCTAGTAGCGCTGCCACTCAACTTCTTGAAGTTGAGTTCCATTGGTGTTGACACGGACTTGCAGTCCACCATACCAAATCTTTCCAGAAGCTTCACAATGTATTTTCCTTGAGAAAATAAAATCTTGCCAGGTCTCTGCTAGACCTCCAAGCCTAGGAAGTAGTGCATCAGTCCTAGGTCCTTCATCTCGAACTCAGCAGCGAGCTCCCTCTTGCGCTAATGAATGAGAGGGTCAGCACCTGTCAGGAAGAGGTCATCCACATACAACACCAGGATGAGAGGTTTTCCCTTGACAGCCTTGAAGTAAAGGTTCGGATCAACATTACTTCGAGTGAAGCCCAGCTTCATCAAGTAGCTATCTATCCTCTCGTACCAAGCTCTGTGTGCTTGCTTCAGCCCATAGAGGGCCTTCTTCAACCTGCAGACATGGGTGTCCCAATCCTGGACTTCGAACCCCAGAGGTTGCTCCACATATACCTCTTCCTTTATTGCACCATGCAGAAATGCGGTCTTCACATCCATCTGATGAAGACTCCATCCTTGCGTAGCGGCAAGGGCTATAATAGATTGAATGGTGGTATATCGGGCCACAGGTGCAAATATGTCATCATAATCTATGCCTTCATTTTGAGAGAAGCGACGGGAAACAAACCTTGCCTTGAATTTTTTAGCACTTCCATCAGATCCATGCTTGATCTTGTAGAGCTATTTCGAGGTGACAACTGCTTTGTCCTTTGGTCTTGGAACCACATCCCAGACATCATTCTTCATAATGGACTCATACTCTTTGTGCATAGCATCCTTCCAGACTTGATGCTTTACAGCTTCCTCAAAGGATCCAGGCTCGGATTGTACAATAGTACTCATGGCTGCTAGATACCTTTGGTATCTACTTGGCTTCTTGCTTTCACGGAATGTCCCCCTTGGGGCAGCATGTCCCTCAGCATCCTCGAGAGTGTCCCTGAGCCATGATGGTCTCTTTCCTAGTGAAGGAGGTGGATCAATCGGGTCCATCGGTCTTTCAACATCAGGCATTGTTTCATCCTTTGGTTCCTCTTGATTTCCAAGCCTTGCTTCATTATCTTCCTCAGATCTTGGAAGATTGACTACTTTCCTTGGGGAAGTATCTTCGTCAAAGGTGACGTTGTGGCATATCTCCACTTCCTTTTGCCCAGGCACATAGACTCTATAGGCCTTCGAAGTTTCACTATAGCCCACAAACATTCCTTTCTTCCCAGAAGCATCCAACTTGCTCCTCTTTTCTTTCGGCACATGAAAGTAGACGGTACATCCAAAAACTCTAAAATGTGAGACATCAGGTTTCTTACCAGAGAAAACCTCTTCGGGAGTTTTGGATTCTAGAGCGGAATGCGAGCATCGGTTGTGTATGTACACGGCAGTGTTCGCAGCTTCTCCCCATAGAAACTTCGGCAAACCTTGGTCACATAGCATGGCACGGGCAGCTTCCACAATGGTCCAATTCTTTCGTTCAGCAACACCATTTTGCTCGGGAGTATAGACAGTTGTGGTCTCCCTCTTAATGCCAGCTTCTCTGCAAAAGTCCTTGAACACATTTGACTCATATTCAGTGCCATTATCAGTTCTCAAAATCTTGATCTTTTTCCCTGTCATATTTTCCACCAAGGCTTTGAATGTACGGAACCACATGAAAGCCTCATCTTTCTTCTTTAAGAAGTATATCCAGGTTTTGCGAGAGAAGTCATCTATGAACCTCATATAATATGAACATCCT
This sequence comes from Pinus albicaulis, assembly GCA_034641835.2. Classification (NCBI taxonomy): domain Eukaryota; kingdom Viridiplantae; phylum Streptophyta; class Pinopsida; order Pinales; family Pinaceae; genus Pinus; species Pinus albicaulis. Next base: position 1,577,457,013 of record CM076584.1, on the reverse strand, counting down.
CCCAAGGATGTCACAGGCAGCATACCAGATAGATCAGAATGGATCAATTCCAAGATATCAGATGTCTTTGTGACACTAGAGGGGAAAGGTCCCCTTGTATGCTTTCCTTCGGCACAACCCTTACATACACCTTCATGATTATTTGGAAACTCGGGCATCCCTGTCACCACCTTCCTTGTTTCGGGAAGGGCTTTATAGTGAAGGTGTCCAAACCTTCGGTGCCATAGTTCAATCTGTTGAATAGTATCACATGTCATTGCTCCCAGCGGACTTCCTCCAACCTGGTAGAGTGTATCAACTCTAAACCCTATCGAGATAGCTTCCTTGAAGCTCTTCTTCCACATGAGCACCTTTCCATCAGTGAATGCCACATTGAAACCTTTGTCTTCCATGGCCAATATAGACACAAGGTTCTTCTTCAAATTTGGTATGTAGGGTACATGCTGCAAGTGAAGGACTTGTCCTTGAGACAAGTGGAGGGTCACAGTCCCTGTCCCTTTCACGGGATATGTGGCATTATCTCCAAGGATAATTTCTAGATTAGTATCCTTCTCAATCATATTAGAAAGTGCTTCCTTGAACCTAGTGATATGCCTTGAGGCACCACTATCTATCAACCAGACATCCATAGTGTCAGGTGGGGATGTAACAGAGAGGGCAGATACAAGAATGTATTCATTTCTTTTATCAACAACATGTGATTCCTCATACCTGGAGTTTCTTGACCTTTTGAAAGGTTGATCATTTCCGCCAGAGGAAGCCTTCATTTTTCCCTTGAACCTATTGTTCCTTTGATTGCCATTCCTTCGGTTGTTGTTGTTGTCATCACTATCGGGAGAATCCTTCTTGAAAGGACATTCTCTAGCATAGTGATCGAGCCTATGACAAGTGAAACGTTTTCCCTTCTTTCCTTGGGCCTCTGCTTTTCCCTTATTCTTCGGACCACCAGAGTTCTTCTTTCTAGAATGAGCAATGTATCCGATATTTCCTCCATTTCCATACTCCTTCATTCTTGATTCTTCTTGAATGCATCTTGACAGTACTTCGTCAAAGTTAGGTATCACATTATTATTTAGAATGGTAGTGTTGAACACATGCCATTCAGATGAAAGCCCTCCAAGTGCGGTGAGTACCATCTCTCGATCAGCTATTGTCTCCCCAATAGCTAGCAGATTGTTCCTAATTTCAGTCAGCTTCAGAAAGTATGATTGGACAGACTCATCCCTGCCTTTCTTCAAATTCTTCAATAGATTCTTGAAGAATAGTACTTGATTCGCATTGTTGGCCTTGAACATGAGGATCAATATATCATACATCTCTTTGATGTGCCCAACTCAGAGATGTAGGCCACCAGGCTTTTATGAATGGATTCCCTGATCATCAGCTTTGCTTTGATCTCCCTCTTCTTGTACTTTGTTTTGGCAGCAGCAGTAGCAGTGGATGGAGGTTCTTGGATTTTACCCTGCACATATTCCATGACATCTTGGTCTTCCAATTTGAGATCCAATATCATTTTCCAAGCATGGAAGTCATCCTTCCCAGTCAATTTGTCTTCCTCCTTGAAGCTATAGCTTGTGGAACCCATTATCCTTTCTGGTGATTGCTACAAATAGGGCTTGTCTTCACCTCAGCTCTGATACCATGTAATTTCATGTAGATGTTCTATGCTTGATGCAACTTTACTTTTATTACAGCAATCACATAAACAATTAAGTAAAATGCTAATAGAACATACCAGTGGATCTATAGAAGACAAACCAGAAATAGAAGAATGTGTTGGTGCGTTACGGCGGTCAGCGGGATGCTTCAACCAGCAAAGTCTTCTTGGTCCGCCAACCCAGAATGTGTCACAACAATTCTCAAATCAGTCACCCAGTCAACTCAAATTCAACCCCAGAAAAGTCAATGCAGGGCAACAGCAATAAAGTCAACGCAGCTCCAACTTTGGTCAACCTTTTGACCTCGGTTTTTGTGCCAATGAGTACGGCGTTCAAAAATCGAACTCTCCACCAAATTTCAGCCAATTCGGACCATGCATTGACCAAAGTCAACGCTGGTCAAACTTTCCTAGAAACCCTAATTGCAGAAATTTCGTCCTTTTTCCAGCTTCAGCAACTTCGTCCTTTTTCCCACGTGAGAACTACTTCTTAGATGCTCGTATCCAATCAGAGGAGGAGACGTGTGTGGATGAGATTGAGTGAAACGCTCTCCAACGTTGACTGTATATATATCCATCATTGAGGTGTGTGACACATTTTGGGGGTGTAAAACCTTAAGGCCGACCTGCACATATTTGAAATTATTATAAATAAATTCAAAATAAATGTTCTGCGCATCAGATTAAGATCAATTTTATATCGATCTTACACCTCTCCGAAAGAGGAACCCAATAAAAATATTGGTATTTTCATCTGAGCATCACAACATGGAGTTTGGACCTAGTTGTCCAATTTTAACAAGGCGAGCACTCTACGGACTTAAGCAAGCTTCGAGAGCTTGGTATTCGAGGATTGATACTTACTTGCAGCAGATGGGTTTCACGAAGAGTGATGCAGATCCGAACCTATACTACATTGTTGTAGGGGATGATCTGCTCATTCTTGTTCTATATGTTGATGACTTGTTCATTACTGGGGCAGAGAGACTGATTAGTGGTTGCAAGGAGGACCTTGCTATGGAGTTCGAGATGACGAACATTGGGTTAATGCATTACTTTTTGGGACTTGAGGTGTGGCAGGAGGAGGGGCATATCTTTCTGGGTAGGGGCAGTATGTTGTGGATGTGTTGAGCAGATTTCAAATGGCAGATTGTAGACCCATGTCTACACCTATGATCACCAACTGGAAGAAGCTCCATGCTTCGGATTCTAGTTTGGTGGATCCCACATTGTATAGGCAGCTTATTGGGTCCTTGATGTAACTGGTCAACACTAGGACAGATATATGCTTTGCAATGAACACACTTAGCCAATTCATGGTTGAGCCCAGGAGGGTGCACTGGGTAGCTACAAAGCACATTCTTTGCTACATGCAGGGGACTGTTGATTATGGTCTGGATTATAGGCGGGGAGATGAAGTGAGGTTGGCAGGTTACACAGATTCAGATTGCGCAGGGAGTGCTTTTGAAAGGAAAATCACTTCAGGGTGTTGCTTCGAATTGGATTCAGCAATTGTGTCGTGGTTCAGTCGAAAGCAAAAGTCAATTGCTTTGAGCTCTTCTGAGGCTAAGCATATGGCCGCTAGCCAAGCTAGTTATGAGGCCATTTAGCTTCGCATGTTATTGTATGGCCTATTTGATCAGGAGTTGAGAATGACAATTATTCACTGTGATAATCAGAGTTGCATTAAACTCATGGAAAATCCAGTGTTTCATGACAGGTCAAAACACATTGACATCAGATATCATTTCATCAGGGACTATGTTCAAAAGGTGGTAGTGAAGCTGGAGTATATATCGACAAATGAGCAGGTCGCCAATGTTCTCATGAAGTCCTTGCCAAGAGGCAAGCATGTCCATTTCAGGGACAAGATGGGTGTGGTGAGAAACACTTTCCTCGGTAAGAGGGAGTGTTGATTTTTAATGTACCTTGGACAAGTGGTTTCCCATGGGTTAGTCTCTACCTAGGGAAAAGTGTCCAAAACAATTCTTTTCCTAAGTGTTTCTTTATAAAGTGAAAGTGACTTTATAAGTGGTAAAGTCAATATTATATTATAAATTGAAAGTGACTTTATAAGTGGTAAAGCCAATATTAAATTATAAAGTGAAAGTAACTTTATAAGTGGTAAAGTCAATGTTAAATTATAAGTGAAAATTGACTTTAGACATAAAGTACAATGTGGGTACTTTATTTAATGGGTGAGTTAAAAAAACAAAAAGTGAGAATTAAATGCATATTTATTCTCATCCCTTAATCTAAATGAATCTGAGCCATTAGATCTTAGGGTTGCCCAAAAGTCGTTTAGGGAAACAAAAGGGGGAAAATAATAGAGAGACTGCATTCATTCATTCTTCATGAGCAAATTGGAGAAAGGAGGTTGAGAGTTGGAGAAAAGTTTTGAAAGATAAGATAAGATAATTTTATTAATGTCCAACGAATGACCACAAAAAGGTCAATGGGACTGCTAGTTACAATGATTACCGCATGCCTAGCCGGTGGACCAAACGGCCCCCTTCCTTTATAAAAGCAGGAAATACAAAACTACAAAGAGTGCAAATGTAAAGTAAAAGCTAGATGACTAAAACATCTTGACAATGAGATATGATGAAGAAGTCCTGGAGGAGAAGGAAGAGCCTCCTGAAGGAAGGGAGACTCCTCCTAGCATCCGAGGCCGATAGAAGAGGACTGAAGGAAACTTGTCAATGTATGTTGCCCTGACGAGGAACTGGACTGTTGCAGTTGTCGTCTGGAGGATTTGGGGCATCCCCTGGAGGGGGGTCTGGTTCTGAATCTCTGATGGGGTCTAGTGGGACGAGACCCCCGGATCCGCACTGATCTAGAATCATGGTCTATGGATCGATCGGTGGTTCTCCTGGTACCCTGCGATGCAGGGAGTACCCTGAAGAAATCTGTGATCCTCTGTGTGGTGGCCGAAACGGACGGAAACTGGAGTAGAATCGAACGGTGTCTAAAGGTCTATTGAAGGTAAAGTGCCAGGCATCTCTGGTCAGTGTATCTAAGGAAGTTGGCCAGGCTCTGGGGGGCCCTGAATAAGCAATGAAAATGCCCTCGGATCTCATAATAGATCGGGCATCGAAAGATGAAGTGTGACTCAGTCTCCACCTCCTATAAGTTACAAAGTTGACAAATCTTCTCCGTCCTGTCAATATGATGGTTTGTCTCAACTCGAAGCCTGTGCGATCCAACCCTGAGCTACCCGAGAGGGATCCTAATAGCATGCATCCAATGTTGGAGGGTATAGAGGGGTCGAATGATGAGTCCATCTCTGATCTCTAGAAAGTGCTCAGCGTAGAAGGCCATCTTTGGGCGCAGTCCGCCCGGAGGATTAACCCATGTAGTCTGAATGTACTGCCTGTAGATGTCCTCCCTGATGATTTTGTTGAGTTCTTGCTGGTTTGGGAGAAGTGCCCCTGGGCGTTTAGTGAATACTGGAACGGGGGGAGATGATCCATCTAGATCCCTATAAGACCAAGGAGTTCTGTCATCCTGGTGAACCAGCATTTGGTACGGCCTGTCTGCGTATGAGCAATGTTCTTCGAGCAATAATCCAGGTATGGATACCTGTCTCTACCCTCTCTCGTGTCTGCCAGTCCATAGTTCCGATGGAGAAAAGAGACTATCCTGAAGATTGCTTCCAGGCAGAAGGGCTTAGCCCCGAACTCTGCTAGGATGATGTTGTGAGGAACTGTCTGCTTGCACCGGATGAAGCAACGCAAGAGAAGGGTCTCGACTCGCTCTGCCGAGGCCCAATTTGACTCCAGTAATGAGGGGCCCCAAACCTCTGATCCATAAAGCACGGTGGGGCAGATCAAGGTATCCATGATGTTCATCTTGGATGGAATGTCCTGGAAGTGGTGACAGAAGCACTGCCTCTCAAGAAGGGCTAGGGAACCATATCCTTTGTTTATCCTAGGCTGAAGGGTCGGCCGAACGCTGAAACGGGGACCTATAAACTGCACTCCCAAGTAAGTGTAACTGCGGACGATTTCGATTTCTTCTCCCTTGAATAGGAAGCGGAGACTCAAGGTCTTCTTCACCCCATTGAAGATTATGACTTTGGTTTTGCTCAAGTTCACCGTTAGGTGCCGAAGATCACAAAAGGCTGCGAGGGCATCCAGCTGTCTCTGTAATCCTTCAGGGGAGGAGGCTAGGAGGGCAACATTATCTGCAAAAAGTAGGATGGATATCAAGACATGGTGGAGAAGGCACCCATCAGATTCCTGGATATGCTCTTGGAGAAAAGATTCCAGCTCATCAATGTAGATCTTGAAAAGAGTGGGGGAAAGCGGGCACCCCTGCTTGACTCCAATAGTACTCCGGATGAACTCCGACATCCCTCCAACTGTGCGGAAACGGCCAAGTACAGACTCGTAGAGGCACATAATAGCAGTCAGAAGAGTCGAAGAGACGCCAATCTCTCTCAGCCTCTGAAAGAGGTCCTCCCTCGGGGCCGAATCGAAGGCCTTCCTAAAATCCACAAAGCAGCAGTACACCTTGAGGACCGATGTCGAGCCTCCTCAATCGTAGCTCGAAGAGTGAAGATATGGTCGGTAGTCTGATGGTCCAGTCTGAAACCAGCTTGGCCAATGGCCCTGAGATGCTTCTGCTCTAGAAAGTTGGAGAGTCCCCTGTGGAGGGCAGTGGCATACAGCTTGGAGAATGTGTGCTCGACCATGATCATTCTGTAATTGTTCGGGTCAGAGGTAGACCCTGCTTTATGGATGGGGTGGATAATGTGGTGGGACCATCGATCAGGGAAGCCATCTCGAATGACATGGTTGAAGAGATCCGCTAGGTAACCAACCAGAGGATGAAGCCCAAGTTTGAAGTATTCTGCCTAGAAGCCATCTTCGTCTGCGGCTTTGCTGCTGTTTAATGCCTAGATTGCCTCTCTGATATCTTTGTCAGAGAAGAAGTGGCAGGTGGCTAGGGGGGAGACAGGGTGAATGGGGGGTTGCCCAGGGATGTCATACAACTTGGAAGTGTGGGAGAACATGGAGATGGGGTCAAGGTCGGTAGGGGTGGGAGATCGCCTAATAAGAACGATGCCCCAGAATTCTTTAGGAGAATGGAGAAGAAGATCAGAAAGAATACGTCTCTTTTGGGAAATAAAATGACGTTTCTTGCGGCGAAGGAGGCGGCAGTAGGTAGAGCGAATGCAGGGGTATGACGGTAGGGAATGTCTGAAGGCATGCCGGAGATCCTCGTGCAGAGATTTTCACTCGTGGTCATACCACTTATTCATAGGACATCCTCCTGGTTTAGGGGGGCGGCGGTGGAGCGGGTGGAGGAAGGGAAGGACTGGAGCGCGGCCTCCCAAATTGCAGATGAGAGGTAATGGTATTTATCATTGACAAATTGAAGGGAGGCGAACTAGGCTTCAGGTGGAAGTACGTGCTTGAGGGTAGAGGAGAAGACGTCAGGGTCGCCTTCCTCGAACCGGAAGAGGCTGAAGGAGTGATTTCTGGGCAAAGATGGGCATGGAAATCAAGGCATAGAAGACAGCAGAAGATACAATATGAACAACATTTAATGTTGTGAGCTGCACACAATTCGAGAGCATTTTTTTCAGCAAAAAAAATCATATAGTCTGTACAGCAATACGGAAATCCGTACAATTCGCACGAAATCCGTACAGTACAGTGAACGTCCGTACAGTACAGTTTCAGCTTCAAGTGGGCATGGAAATCGAGGCAAAGTGGGCACGGTTTTCAAGGATTTTTGGGCTGAAGAGATAAGTTGTGTCTTGTTGTTTTGTTTTGTCTGCAAATGTGTTTTTCCTGAACTTGAAAGATAAATAAACTTGAAGAGCTCTCTAACAGGTTTTCCCCGGAGAAAATTGAAGGGGTTTTGCCTGGGTCTAAGTTGACCAAAAATCTATGTATTTTTTATGTGTTGCTGGTCTGTTTATGTCCATATTTATTTTCAGCATGTGTTGACAGTCCCATGTGTTTTAATCTGAAAATTTCATTTCCAGAATTCTATATGTTGAATGTAAGTTTATGTGAAAGGGCATTTAACTGAATGGGAGTGATAAGGTGAAATTAAAACCGGGTTGGGATGGTAGGAAACTTTTTTTTAATCATCAAATTTCAACACATTATGAATCAAATTATTGAGACAAGAACAAGGGCTAATGGCAATAGCAACAAAAGCAGATGGCAGCGTCTGCAGAAACTGAGATGAACAAGTTTGCTACCAAATTTGAGAAGGATTTCTCAATGGTGTAATGGCCTCTTCTAATTAATTACCAAAGGGAGGACAAAGTAGCCTATTTAACCCCGTAGGCTATAGTTTTTTGTAAAGGGGGAAACCCATTACTTGATGTTATTAGGGTAACATCAGGTAATTTGGGGTAATTGGAAGAAAACTTGTGATAAAATCCAAATTTGGGGTAAAAATGGAAGGAGACTGGTTAGCCCCTCAATTTAAAATTAAGAGGGAAGACCCAAACAGAAATCTATTAAAAAGGAGAGGAGAATCATTTTTATCATCATAGATTGTTGATTTTCTCTTATTTGTCAGCTGAGACTTTTGAGGGTTTTAAGACCCCTTTTCTTTGGTTGGTTTCGGTGTTGAAAGATGCCACCCTAGCCAATCCCTCTCTCTTTACTCTACTTAGCATAATTTCTGAGGCTTCTCCATCTGTTGTGGCAATCAAAGATTTCTGAAGGAGTTTGTTGGAAATATTGTCATTGATGGCAAAGGAGCACAGAGGAGTTGCACCTAGACCATCAACAAAGGCACCAAAGGAGCAAAGGCAGCAAAACAGTTGGGCAAAGTCGTGAACAGTGAGCGAGACGAGTCGGAGTAAATAACAAACAGAAGAACAAGCTCAGGAGAGATCAAGGCTTTTAAAAACTGAAGAAAGCTCAGGAAGGATAACGAAGATGCAAAGTAGCAGTGGTCGTAGAAAGCAGAAAAATCAACTAAGGCAAAAAAGACTTGGAAGAATTGAAGACCAATCGGATTTGCAAGCAGCAGCGAGGTTCGTTAGATCAGGCATAGATCAACTGTGGGGATCATCTCGCAAACCCATGAAGACTTCGCACATCGCAGTTTTTATGGTTTAAGGTTCGCACGGTAAGTTATGTTCGATGCGATGCGGGAAGGATGGAAGGATGTGATGCGATGAGAGAAGAGCCACGTGTCAGCACTGCGCACTAGCGCACATCGCAAATTATATGGTTTAGCATTATCGACAAGAGTTAAACTTGCGGGCGAGCAATTGCAATAAGACAAAGAGGTATAGCAAGACCGTTAGATCTAGCAAAGATCTATGGTGGAGATTATAGCGCAACTTCACATCGGCGAAATGGTAAGCTCGTTGTTAAGGTTGTTTGTTAAGTTTGCTGAAATGCGATGTGTTGTGATTGGTTCAAGGTATTGTGGGACCCTCCAACAGGAAGTTTCGCGTGTATGCAAGAGATTTGGGTGTATGTGTAGTCTGGTTTAAAGTAGCGTTGTTTGATCGCTAATGTATGTATGTTGTATTTAACTCCGAAGTTGTATTCCGCTGCGTGTTAAAAGGGAGTTTATGTAGGCCATACCCCACAGGTCACAAAGAAAAGACCTGAACACATAATAAAGGACCAGGAGCTCGTGCATAACAGTGTTGCAGCAGTGAGTCAAACGAAAAGGCTGAACGCGGAAGAAAAGACTTGGGTAACAAAAGAAAATTCTGAGCACAACAAGAAAAGGCTCGGGTAAGAAAAAGGACCCGAAGCTCATGCAAAACAGTGCAACAGCATGGGTCGAGTCGAGCAAAAAGAAGGTCATGCAACACAGTTGAAATATAACTGCAGAAACATAAAAGACAAAGGGACAGCAAGCAGAAGAGGACAACAAATCTAAGAAGCTAAAAGGGCTGAATGAAATATTTGAATGTAACTGTAAATGTATTATTTGTTTTATATTGTTTGTGATGCAAAGGCAAGTCTCCCAAGCAAAGCAAAACTCCATTTGATACTGTAATAATTGTATATATTTGTAACATCTTGAACATGTTGAGTGAGGAAATGAATGGGTGGAAGGCAAGAGTCATGCATGTTCACTTCATATTCCGATATAGAATGCAAACAGCCATGAAGTGATCTCTATAAATGATGTTATTGTATATGCATATGAGGTTAGAGAGTGGAAGAATGAGAGAGAGCAGATAGAGATGTTGTGCAGATCCAGGACTGATATGAAGCAGATTTGAAGGCTAGAAGGGCAGCATTGAAGAAGGAGAAAAACAGAGCTGATATCCAGGTAAATCAGCATATGATTTTATTGTAGTGTGAGGGAGTTGGTGCTTCCACATCAAGTTGTAGCTTGATAGATGTCTAGTTGTAGCTGGCTGAGGTAGGAGCCTCTTGTGGGTTGTAGTCTGCATAAAATAGATGGGAGTTGGAGCTTCCTTGCAAGTTGTAGCTTGCAGAATTTGGGGTAGAAGCCTCCTGTAGGTAGGAGCTTGCAGAAAATCAGTTGTTAGAGGGAGTTGGAGCTTGCCTTTGCATCACAACAATAATAAGATGTGGTTTTCTCCCTTTATGGGTCTCCACTTATATCTGTTGTCTATGTGCTTGATGATTAAATGTTGATGTGATGTTTTAATCTGTTTAACTACTTGTTGTCCACACATTATGTTTGTTGATCCATTATGTATTAAGATGCTTATGAAATGAAGGTGTAATTGAATTGAATGAAAAAGTTTTAAATGTCCATGAATGTATTAAACTGATTCAACCCCCGCCACCCCCCTCCTCACCCCTTCTCAGTTTAACTAAGGGTTCATCAGAGTTTTCTGTGGCAGTAAAAATTATTGAAGTGATAAAGATAGCAGTGCCTTGAAGCCCTGACCTTTGGTAGCGGCCACCTTGGAGAAGCATTTTTCTGTGGTAGCGAATGCCCTAACTGAACAGCAAGACCTACCTGAAGCAGCGTGGCATAATTTGTGACAGCAAGGCTTGGTTGAAGCATTTCTTGTGGCAATGAATGCCCTAACTGGACGGTGAGGGCCACGGAGGCCAATTTTCTGAAAGAGCGTTGGATATCGGAGGCTTCCCTGGGCAGCGAGGTCTGAAGGAGACATCATGTGGCTGCGGGCCACTTCTGGAGCTCTCTATATGGCAGTGGCCCCTCTTTAAGATCATTTCTGGAGGCAGCGAAGGCTTATCAGGCCAACCTAGGTCTGTTCCAGGCCAAATTCTGTGGCAGCGGAATCCTATGACACTATCCGGGTAGCGAAGGGCAATTCTGGGACAAGATATCTGTGGCAGCAAGGTCCTCAGAAATTTCTGGGCAGCAGATCACTTATGTGGACTTATCTAAGGCCAATCGTGGTAGTCAAATCTTATTTGCACAGCAAGGCCTATTAGGTCTTCTCTAGACGGCAGCGAAATTCTGTTCGGCCAAATTTGTGAAGTGCAACTTAAACAGTAAAGGGATTGTGTGTACTGACGCAACAAGGAACAGATAAAACATGTCAGTTGGTTATATGTGTGTGGAATCAGACTAATATACAGTATTGCTAATAGTATTAACTAATATAGTAAATTTACAAGCACTGTACAGCAAGGTTTGCTAGAGCAACAGTACTAGGAATGGGATTGACAATTGTAACTTGCTACATACTGTTGGTATCATTGGTAAAAATCAGCTACTTGTGTACATTGTGGTGCATTTAATAATCATCTCGGTTTGAGATTAGTAGAAACACTGTGATACTAGTGCTTGTCATTTGTTCTTCCAAGCCTAAGGGTAAATTCCCCCAAGGGACATTACAAATGGTATCTTGCCTTTCTACCAACATGATACTAAGGGACGCTTGGTATGTGGACAATGCAGCATCTCAACATATTGCATCAACCTGACTGCATTTTTCCAGTCTAAAAGAGCACAACTATGGGGTTTAGGTAGAGCTTAGTGATGATACCAAGTATCCTATCCTTAACCCCTATGAGCATCACCCAATGCAATGAGTGCTAAATGGACTATTCAAAAATCATGAGACATTAGTCAATTACGACTACCTCTCATGGAAATGGTCATAGATGAATGACTTACTTAACGCAGTTGAATCCCAAAAAATGATATCTAATATCCTATAGTAGTTCAGTATCATCCCCTTACAGCTCCTGTCAAGTAACTCTTTAGACTTTGATGATGATCTATGTGTTCCAAGTCTCAGGAAGAACTTGCTTTAATTTTGCTTATAAAAGATAAAGGCAATGCAATAAGCTTCAAGAACCAGAAGGTCCTTATCAGGCCAACAGAATCGAGCCCAAAAACAACATATGTGATAGGGGATAAAGGAGGGAAATTATGCAGGTTACAAGGTGAAACTATTTGAGCCCTGGTCCATAACAGTCACAGCATGTATGAGTTATAGCACAAGAGGCTGAAGCAACTACATTATTAGGTGTTGCCTATTTTGATTGAGATCTTCATAGGTCTTTTACAGTTCAGCATCGAGCAACAAGAAGAGTGCAAAGAGTGCACGCTTGGCAAACATGCCAAGGCTGCTTTGCTAAGAAGTGAGCATAGGTTTTCTACGTCTTTTAATTGGATAATGGGATGCCTATGATCTGCCTCTTTTGTTGTCGTTATAAATGGCCCCACTCTAGCTTCTTCAAGGCTTCAAAGGGCCTATAGTAAGGTTGTCCCCTGTTTTTCCAAGAGAAAAACCGTAACTTTATTTCGAAAAGGAAACAAAACTACATTTTGCATATACTTGAAAGCATTCAGAAAAGGCGGCCCATACAGCTCTAAAGAGAAGATACATATACAATGGGGAAGATCGAGTAATGTAGAAATCACTTATCTTCCCTTTCTTTCCTTTATTTTTCTGGACCTACTGCCATTCCCCAGATTTGGGACGAACTGGTACCAAAGCCATTTCACACACAAATGCATCCGGAGGATGTTCTTTATCCAAATTTGAGCTTTCTGAGACATGGACTCACTTTGTGCCCACCGTTCCATCCTCCTGGTGGGTCAATTTTGTCCGATGTTCTGATTCTTAGATTGCTACTAAATCTGCCCCGTTCTGTTTGAGAATAGCATTGTCATGAGCATCCACTTTTACTTGGACTGGTTGACTCTCCATTGTATTTTCATCTTCTTCTTCTGAAAGATGAGGGTCTAACACCTGCCATCCTTTTGGCCTATGTGCCTGCCTCTTTTTCTTTTTTGGGTTCTTTTTTGCCTATGGACATGTGTTCCTTTTTTCCTATAGACATGTGTTCTGCAACTGTCCTGTTTGGAATCACATTCCACATCTGAAAGTTGTGTTCTCGTAATCTAATACTTGAGTGCATTGGAAGTTTTTATGTTTCAACATAATTTGGTCAGGTAGACGGAGACCTTTGCTAAGGTCTATCTCCAGAGTCTACACAAATTCTGGAAAAAGTGAATAGACCTTTCTTTGATCTTTCAAGGTCCATCTTTTTTAATTTACCCAAAGTATTTCCAATATCCTCTAGGACATAATGGTGCCACAACAGTAGAGGGAGATTTGGGAGTCTCAACCAAACCAGCATTGTAGAGACCACCATATTTATGGGATCAAACTAAGGGAACCATGGGGTAATCAAGAGCCCAACTCTACCCCAAAACCATCGCCCATTATTCAAAACATTCTCCATATCTTTCTGAGTATCAAATTGAATAATGAAAAAGATTTTGGAACATAAATAAATGTCACAGTTGGCTGTCCAAGAAGAAAAAACCCACTGGTGTAATTCTTCATATTTTGGCCAGAAGCCATTAAACCTACAAATAACAGCCTTGGATTGAAGGGCAGAAAAGAGTGAATTTACCTTTGAAAGATTAACTTCCATCGCTAGAGCTTGTTCCAGTTGTTTTACAATGTAGGGTCCTGGAGTGTTTTGAATCTAATCTTCTGGGATAGGAGGCTTCCCTTTCACAACATCCCTCAAAGATGAAGAACAGTTGGGATTTCAGGAACCAGATGCTCCACCTTGCAGTCTTAAATTCAAGATAATGGTGGCATTCATTGAAATATGATAGTCCTTCATCAGGAAGGAATCTTGTATCACTTTTCCTTCAAAAAGCAAGCATTGAGAATATGCAGGGATGCCCAGCTTAAACTGAATGCTTTGCTTCAAGTTTCCCACCAGGTTTGATTTCCTAGTCCAAAGTATGGAGGCCTTTCCATCGAAGTTTTTTAGAAAAATATGAAAAAAAACCATTTTCAGTCTCTGTCTGTCTTTCCACCTGGACAGAGGGGAGAAAGAAGTGTGCTTTTAGGGAATGATAGGTCCTTTGTGAGCAGAAGAGACTTCAAATCCGTGACACCCCAGTAAAAACAGATATGACAAGCAAAGAAACATATTACCAAAATAACAGTCGTCAGCCCAGCTGGGCATCACTGTCGCAGGCATCTCACACTGGGAATACCCCGACCAAAGCATCTGACCTTTGGGAGCTTGGAAAATCTCTCGATTAACCAAGCCCAGGACCAGCATTGTTCAATGCCTTAGAGACAAATGAGAGTGACATCTGCAATCCAAGACCCTCCTCCACCGAGAGTCATGACCCCAAAGCCAGTGACGATGCCATCTGGGGGAAAGCTAAGAAGCGAAACCCTAACTCGCTATGCTGACTCCATCTTCACACCTCCTGTTTCACAAATTCAACTCCTTGAATTAGTTAACTAGAAAACAACGTCGTTAACTCCCTTTATGTTTTTATTAGTAGCAAAAGGTTTAACAAGGTTGATAACATATGCCAAAAGGGATGGTTTTATCAAAAGAATTAATATTGCAGGATCCATTTTTGCAACCCACTTATTGTTTGTGGATGATATTTCATTGTTTGGAAAAGGTTCCTCAAGGCAATTGAATTATTTCAAAATTATCTTGGATACTTATTGTAAAGCAACAGGAATGGAAGTCAATATGAACAAATATTGCTCATTATTTAATGATTTGAATGAAGACTTGGAAAGATGGATCAATCAAAATTTTCATATGAATTCTTGATCCGCAGATGATCTAGTGAAGCAATTGGGTTTTCACCTAAAGCCCAATGATTACAAATATGTAGATTGGCTATGGTTATTTAAAACAGTTGTGGCTCAAATATCATGTTGGTGTCATGGATGGTTGCCTCAAGGAAGCAAGTGTTGGCTAAGTAAGTGTTGGAAAGTATTCCAATTAATTGGATATCTATTGCTCATATCCCCAAAGATATATTAAATAGGATGAGGGAAATATGCTTTAGTTTCCCTTGCATTAGAAAAAGGGAAGTTGAAAGCATATCTCTTGCTAAATGGTCAAGGATTGCTAAACGAAAGTATGCAGGTGGTTGGAACTTGGAGCTTGAAGAATATTTATGTTTTCAACCAGGCCTTCACAACTAAAAGCCCATGGAGACTTCTACTCAGTGAGGGGATTTGGGGTTTGCGTATAGGGTGTAGGAGATGTGATGTGTGGGGGTCGACATGCCAGCCATCCCACCTAGCACTAACGGGACGGGGCATGCCAAGCAGCCTCCCCCCCCCCCCCCAAAACAGAAGGTTGATGCCACAAGGTGGCGAAGGGAAATTCAAGGTAATACATTATTACGTTTTTCCACCTCCCTCTCAGATATTCCATTGTCATGCCATGCACATTATTTCATCACTACTCCCACATGCTTCCATGATTTTTCTCAATCTTTTTGAATTCCAAATGCACTGCTCTGTGATGTTTTTGCTCCACAAATGGTCAATCTCAACAAAGAGACCTTTGTGCTTGTTGTCTACATTTGGTTTTGTTGTTTCCCTTAGCAATTCCCGGTGGATGAGTAGTTGTTGTCAGAAGTCTCAGGGCTACCCCTCTTCATTGGTGCCTCAATTCACGCTCTCCTGCCCCCCACCCACCCTATCCAGTGGTCCCGCGGACCTAGCCTTCAGTTTATGGAGCCCCTCCTACCCGGTTTGCATCCTACAATTCCTTTGCTTAGTTTTAGTCAACCCCTTCTTCTATGACTTGGCCACTCTTGCCAATAATCCAATTCTTCTGCAATTTTGTCTTTTGGTTCTTCTACAACTTTGTCTTTGGTTTTGTGCATCCACCATGCCACACCAGTGGGCAAGACATTGTAGAGGAGCAGCTTATTATGACACACTAGGAGTCTCTCACCCTCATCAGAGAGTGAAATCCTCAACCAACCTATATCACTCTTAGATGTCGCCAGACACACAAGCAAAGCTCATAGAGGCTAAAAGAGGTATTTTGGGAGAGCGTGGTTGTTTATCTGACATAGACATTGCAAGGGCAGTTGCAACTTGTGTCCCTGACACTAGCCATATATGTGGTAGACACAATCAGTATATGCAAACGTTGGACTTATACTGGCAGATAAAGGCTTTGTTGAGCAGAGCTCTACTATACAGAAATGAAGCAAAGGAGGAAATTCTCAATGTGCTTGATGCACTGCAATTGTATATAAAGTCCTTAGAATGACACATGTAGAGGATTGAGACCATCTCAGCCTCCCTCCTGATCCAAGTAGCTCTCATAGCAGTGGCAAACCGCCCATCGTAGTGGTTACCTACAACTCGTCTCCATCAGCGTGATCTAGTTTTGTCTCTTTGGTTCAATCATTAGGATTTTTGCTTATCAACATATATTAGTCACTAGGCTAGATAGTAAAGGTCTATGAACACTGCACTTTTTAATCTCTTTTTCAACTACATGTATGTTTATTGAAGAACTTACAGTTTTGCCACTGGTACAGTTTCCTTGGTGGAAAAGCACAGCAAACCAAGACTATATTTTCTGTTTTTGTTCTAATCAATCAATAGAAATTTTAATTTTACAAAAAAGAACATGGGAATTGGGGGAAAGGTAATGAAGGCAAAGTATCTACAAGACAAGGTTATGCAAGACTGAATAAGGAGGGAAAGAAACTTAGTAAAAGGAGCTTCAAATGTTTGGACAAGTCTAGTTAAAGCTTTTCCTATCTTAGTAAAATGGGTTGCAATAAAAATTGGTCAAGGAAAGAAATTGAGAATACATGTTTACCCTTGCATCAAGTGTAGTGAAAATCATACGTTGTCAAACATTCTTGCTAAATCCTTCATGCAAAAGGAATCATAAGGCTAATAGATGCTTCAATCTAAGAGAAATTAGGAGATTGGATTCAATTTGGAAATTAGTTGAGGTCTTAGAGCTTCAAGGTGATCAAGTTGCATAATGGACTCAATATATTTCTCTATTAAAGCACAATGTCATATGTCTTAAGGATCACAATGATGTGCTAAGGTGGTCAAGAAACAAAGTTACAAGAGTGCTCACTATCAAGTCAGGAAATGAGGCTAAAATTGAGGAAGGAATAAGTGAAGAAATGATTTGGTGGTAGAAATCAGTATGGAAGCCAGAAAACCCTCTCAAAACTAGGATCTTCTAATGGTTAGCCCTGGCCAACAAGATCCTAGCTTAGGATAATGGTCATAATAGGAATGGGATAAGCCTTGGTGTATTTTATACAAAGTTGTCACATTGGAACTCAGAAAATATAACAAAAACTCAATACAGTCTAGACAAGTATGGGCAAGTCTAGTGAGTATTGACTAAGCCTTGGCGAGTTTGGCTAAGTCTTGGCGAGTCTAACCAAGTGCGGAGTTTACGCCTAAGTATGAGGCAAGTACCCTACATAATTAAGACTCGGCAAGTCTCACAAGTCTTGGTTGAGTCATATTACAATGATTCTATGTAATGAAGCAAATGAATCAATGGATCACCTCTTTGATAATTGTCCATTCACTAAATCTATTTGGAAGGAAGTCTTGTAGGGCATTAATAGTAAAAATCCTTGGAACAAAACTCTTTGCTAGAATGTTTTGAAACAAGGACATCAAACAAATTTGTTTCACTCATAAAGCATTACCTTGCTAGGTTTTATGGGGGTTGTGATTAGCTAGAATTTAGAAATAAGATGGTTGTGATTAGCTAGAAATAAGATGATTTTTCAAGGAAAGGTGACCCTAGGTTTGGTTTCACATCAAATAATGCTCTCTTATGGAGAAGGCTAGAAGTCTCCTAAGTATAAAGGTCGAAGAAGCTTGCAGGAACCTGCAATTGACTTCTCAAAGCTTTGGGGTTTCTTTGATGGTGCATGTCAAGGTACCCCACATATGTGCGGTGCAAGGACCATTCTCTTTTTAAATAATGCTCATTATTTTAGTTTGAAATATGTAGAGTTCAATGAACATATGATAGGGCTGAATTTAAGCCCTATGGATTTTGTTGAAAGAAGTTGTTGAATAGGGTGTTTTACTGCAAAATTTAGCAGCCCTTGGAAAGGAGCGCCCTACAAGGCTATTACTAGCCCAAGAGGCAACATCAAGGTAGCAGCCCACTGTCACCACAGCCAAAACCCCCTGCACTTTATGGATTTCCACCAATGGAGAAGTCTCAATATGTGTATGGTCACCTAATAGGTATTCTAGGTTTGAGGAATAAGGTGACTTAAGGGCTTCCAAGGAAAGGCACAATTTTAGGTTTTGGGCTCCCTTTATAAAGAGGAGGCAATTCGCTTTCCTTAAACAAGCGAATTTTATGCACACAGGACCTAGGGTTTGATTAGTAGGTTGAGAGTTGGGTTTGCCCAAGGCCAAGGTAAGGAGAAAGGGGTTTCCAAGAATGTAGATCAGCAAGGTCAAGGCACGTGAAACCCTCAAATAAGCCACCAAGTTGAAGTTAGAAACAAGCTAGGGTTTTCTTCAGGCTAGTAACTAGGGAAAAGAAATTTATGGACGAAGTTGAAGAAAATGCCTACCAAAAGAAGGGATTTTGTGGCAACCCCTATCCTCTTGGCATTTAGACTCTCCAACTCAGGAAATTCCTCCTCCCTAGAAAATCACACCAAGCCCTAGCTTGGTCGCTTGGTCTTAAAAGGGTCGAATTGGGTCCAGAGAGAAAAGAGAAAAAAATTATGAATGAAGAATGATTTGATCACCACCAGAGAGAAGAGCGAACTCGATCACTGGTTTGCAAGAGTATGATTTAGAGTTCAAGTCAGTTCACATAATCAAGGGCCACAGTCTATGTCGGTTAGCAGCAGAAGCGGTGGATGCAAAAGAAGAAGGTCCTTCCAGATGGGAGCAGGAGGTCGAAATGTATAATGTTGAGCGAGCTTCCCCCACTACCATCACAAAATCTTGGTACGCAGATGTGCGCCAATACCTTGAGCACAGCACAGTGCCCTCCCACTTATTTGCACGGCAGAAGAGGGCACTCATACTTAAAGAATTATCCTATCAATTGGTGCATGATGTGCTTTTCAAAAAGCACCATAATGGAGTGTTGCTCAAGTGCCTAGAAGTGCATGATTCAAAGAGAGTATTGTGTGATCTCCACGACGGACCAGCCGAGGGACACTTTGCAATTAACACAATTGTGCACAAAGTTATGCGGGTCAATTTCTATTGGCCCACATTGTTCAAAGATGCTCACGCCTATGCCCGCAAGTGTCTGGTCTGTCAAAAGTGTGACGGTCGAAATAAGAAGTCAGTTGCCCCATCGCAACCTATTGCAGTGGAAGAACCATTTAAACAGTGGGGCTTAGATGTCATTAGAGAAATATTTCCACATTCGTCAAAGCAGCACCGCTACATCCTTACTGCTACAGACTACTTTAAGTGGTGGACAAAAGCAATTCCTATTAAACAGGTAAATGATCAGGAATTCATCAACTTCCTTACGCAAAATATCATTTCCAGGTTCGGCATTCTGACTTCACTTGTATTTTTATAATGCAACATATTTTTCATCGTTAAAATTCTATAATTTTGCATTGGAAAATGGAATCGTATTGAAACATTCAGCCAACTACTATCCGTGGGGAAATGGTCTTGTTGAGTCCACAAATAAGAACCTTATCTATATCATCAAGAAGACAATCTTCTCTGAAACAAAGGAACTGGCACTCCGCTTTGGTAAATGCCCTATGGGCTGACCGAGTCACGCCAAAGCCCTCTCTGAACACCTCCCCCTACTTCTTGGTGTATGGAAAAGAAGCCATCCTTCCCCCTAACATCTACTTGCCCGCCTTCCAACTTTCACAAGAATCCCAGGGCAAGCCATGTTTATTAGTTCAGCATAGGATAGACACTCTTCATAAGCTGCAAAAGTAAAGCCGAAAGCAAAAGAAAAATTTTCTCTTCATCAAAGTCGTATCAAGAGGTGGTTCGATAAGAAGTTTGCAGAGAGGAATAACTTTAGTGTGAGTGACTTAGTCTTGAAGTGGAACAAAGCCCACGAGGACAAAGGCAAACACAACAAGTTTCAATCCCTATGGATTGGACCATTCACTGTTCACGAAAAGCTTGGCCAACACACATATCGTCTACAATCACTAGAAGGGAAGATTGACTCTCTCCTTGTCAATGGCTAAGACTTACAACATTATTTTTAATATTGATCTACGGCTATGCCCTACGCTATGTACATAGTATTTTCTTGTTTGTTTGGCTTGTGTTTTGTTCTCGTCATATAAATAAGTGTTGTGTGTGAACGTGTTTTCTGGCTTCTTTGTGTGTGGCTGAAATGAAAAGAGTCTTGTGACACTTCAACATTTGGCTAACCTTCAATCTGTCTTCCTTGTGTTGGTTGTATCTTTTGGTCGATGAAGTTCCGACGGAAAATACGATACGTCCGTATGGAGAGTTCTGGTTAAACCATGAACTTGTGTCTATTCAGGAAACCTTGTGCCCACGCTTGGTTTTTATGTTTTGGTGTCTTCACGCATATCCAATTAGTAAAAGAGGAGAAGGGGAAAAATCTAAACAGGTATACCTAAATCAAAGGTCTCATTAGAGGAAATTTCAACCTAAAAGTGGCCTCCTAAGGAAAAATCATAAAATAATAGTTAAAATAATATAATAAGAGTTATGAATTTTGGAGGGAAAAGAATAATACTATTTTTTTAATTGTATTTTTGGCTTATCTCCTTATAGGTTGAACACACATTTTTAATGTATCTGCAATTGTTATCAATGTGGGTCTTCTCAAAAGTATGCATAATGGGTACTTGTTGGATGCACAATTTCATTCTGCATCCAACGAGTGTATACACTTGAAATTTGAGTAAACCTATAAGGAGATAAGCCAAAAATACACTTCAACGCGCTTATTTAATGTATCTGCAATTTTTATCAATGTGGGTCTTCTCAAAAGTATGCATAATGAGTACTCGTTGGATGCAAAATTTCATTCTGCATCCAACGAGTGTATACACTTGAAATTTGAATAAACCTATAAGGAGATAAGCCAAAAATACACTTCAACACGTTTTTTTAATGTATCTGCAATTTTTATCAATGTGGGTCTTCTCAAAAGTATGCATAATGGGTACTCGTTGGATGCAAAATTTCATTACAAAATTTCATTATGCATCCAACAAGTGTATACACTTGAAATTTGAGTAAACCTATAAACCAAAAATACACTTTAAAAAAGTAGTTTTTCTTCTTTTCCCTCCAAACTATTTACATGTACCTCTTTTTAAATTTAAAGTATTTTGATTGGTTTACATATTATGACATGGAAATTACGTGAAATTTTCATAAGCACTTTTAGGCTAAAATTTCCTCTAATGCTATAAGCTTCTCTGAAGGAACAACCTTTCCTACTCTCAATAAGTCGAGATCCCTCTTCCGCCCATAAAATGAATAAGTATCAATGCACAGTCCTATAAAATAAATGAATAAAGGCGGAAGAAGCCAAAGGCTTCCTGCGCAAAGAGGTGAAGCAAGCAACTTAGATCTTATCTTTGTTAGCTTATTATATCTTTCATCATGTCAATTATCAAAACACAAGAGACACAAAGTTTAGGCTCTTCAAGCTAGGGCCAAAACCTCTCCCTCTTGGAGAGGAAAACCTGAAAGTAATTCTTCTTATATACCTTCAATTGACAAGTACCATGACCATGACATAGACCCTTGATCCAGAATGCCTCCAAGACCTTGTCACTGCTTCTCTCTAGGCTCCTTATGTTGATCTCCTTTTTCTGCACCGTATTGCACCGGTACTAGGGAGATTTTGTCCCTAGTTTAGCTGCCCAAACAGATGTGCTTCTATTTGATTCTTCTCGTCCTCCAGGAAAATCCTTCTTCTAGCACCTAAGATACCCTTATACTGAGATCTCTTGGCTTATTGTTGTATCTTCTTCTTTATGTTGTGTACTTCCTTCTTGCAGAGATATCAGAAGTATATTAACGCAAGACTGAGATTACTTGCACACCTTGCAATTCCTCTTATCCTTGTTGGCTTGACTTTCTTCTACACACAGTTTTGTATACTTGACTACAGTCCTATCTCCTTGGCCTTCCTGAAGTGACCACAGAGATTTGAGCTAGGCTTATACTTCAGACAAAGAACCTTTTATTACTGCGCTATATTGTGATCCTTCTTCGTTGTATTACATTTCTCTTGCGTACCCAAAAAAATCCTTTCTCATACTTCATTTCAGAACTGTTCTGAACTGTTCTTCTATGTTTGGTGTGACGTTCACATGGGTATATATAGTGGTTTTCCGCTGGTAATGAGTCGACATAACCTATGAGTAGATGTGTCTTCAATTAGAACCGACTTAAGTCGTGTATTCTTGTTTTGAGGTCGTCTTCAAGGAGACAGTGACAAGGTCTTGAGGCATTCCTTTTATATCAATAATTATCCTTTGCAAGTGTAACAACACTTCATATACATGACTCTTAATTATATATTTATGACAAGAAGACAAACCCCTAAAGACATCAAGAAGAAGTCTTTAACCTATAATAAAAACTTCTTGCTCATGAAACCCATGATGCAAGTATTACAAAATACATTTTATTATCTATGTCTTCTTCATTACATAAATTCATAATTACAAGTCATTATGAAGACCAAACCTAGTTACACTTTCCAACACTCTCTCTAAACTAGGGAGGTATTCATAATGGTACATGGTCACTTTCAATCTGAAGAATCTCATAAAAAGAATTTGATTAGTAGTCATCTGTTATAGCATCATATTAACCAACATTGTTACAGTGCAAAGCCTTGACTAACAGCTCCATCTCTCCACGAGACCAAGATCTACAATGTTGGTGAGACCAATGATTATAGACACCTTCATCATTGTCTCCAAGGTACATACTCCACCCAGGTGTTCACTGAGTATGATCTCTAAGGACTATTCTTATCGGGATAGCTAATCCTCAAATAATATCCATCCTTTCACGACTACTCTTTCCATAAATGCCCCAATACATCCCAAAAGAGTATCGGATGCCAGATAATTACCCAATCCCGCATTCTGTCTTCCAGAATGATGTGTCTATCTCTCCCTCTTAACTAGGGAGAACATATTCCTAAGCTTCCCTCTTGGCTTAGGAATTACCAAGTTTCTTCAAAATAAGAAACTTATTAACTAGGCTCCCTCTTATCCAATGACTTGTCCAGGCTCCCAGGGACTTGCTTCCAAGCTCCCTCTTAGCCAAGGACTTGTCCAGGATCCCAAGGACTTGCTTTCAAGTTTTTATCAAGTAAGAAGCTTATTACCAGGCTCCTTCTTAATCAGGGACCTGCAGCAGCAATGATGAAAACATCCCGCTGCTCATGAAGGACTCCTTCCCTTGATGTCATGAATTGAGGAGCCTTCAACTATGGGATCTCTTCATAAGGCATTGATCATCCATCACTTTCATCCATGAGTCACGTCTTCAGAAAGTGATCCATCAATCTTCTCATCTGATCTAGTTTCATGTCATTCTGCTCTTCTTCGAACCATATTTATTTCAAGGATCTTTCACCCTGCCATATGGTTATTAATTGTGGAAGACATATACTTCCCTTTGGAAGCCCTGCATAAGCTCATCAAATATTGACTAATTATAAATATGAACTTTTAAATCAAAAGTTACCTTAGTGATGATCTTTTATCATGACATCTTCTTGTAGGCATCGGCATCCTTTGTTTACAAATTGACTCATCTCCTAAAGATATGTATTGTCAAGGGTCTCCATCTTTTCCAAACTTCTATCAGAGTCTACATATCTTCCTAAGAGATCTCCTAGTCAAATCTTCTTGGCCTCCTTGGATGTTGCCTACTTCTTTCCATGGTTGTACTTCTCACGATCTCTTCCTCCACACAATTTTATTTCATTCCCATGAACTTCCACTGAGCAGTTCAATCACCTCATATGAGAACATATTATGTTGATTTCATCTAGCGCAGATCATGCCTTTTGTCAACCTATGCATCAAAAGAGTTTATCATTTCCTTTCTTTGAGTCATCCTGCATTAGATTTCCTTGGAGTGAAGAGTTTCATTCCCTTGACATGCTTAATTAATAAGTCATCATTTCTAATCCTAGAATTTTGCAAGTTAGAATTCTCAAGGAAACATATTGCTTTCTTTCTAACCAATGAATCCAAAGAGGATTCCATTAGAAAATACCATCACTTGTTTCCTTATTGATTATTGAATAATGACCTTTGATCTTGATGACTGCCTTCTATAAATGTTGTTTTCAGTGAGGTTCTCAGGAGCCACTTATAGCATAGATGTCAAATGTGTTACAGACATCCCCCTACAACGAGTGCTCTTCCTTCAATGCTTCCATCATGATGTCAATCCTAAAGAGATGTATCTATTTTTCTAACATACTATTTACAACCAACAGATACCTCTTAAAGAGGAAAATGATCTCAACGATAGTAGAGATCTTTCACTTCTTCTTTCTTAGGTTTCTTTGAATCTGGTTCTTCTATTTCTCCAGCAACATGGGCTTCCTCATTTTTCCTCTTGTCCTTATATTGGGGACAATCCTTTTCATCAGTTCATTATGCCCACAGTATCGTAACTTATCCATGTTTCTTCTTTTCTTCTGAGGACCAAACTTACCGAATTCGCCCTTTCTCCTTGACACAGCAGCATAGGCTTGATTCTCTTCATTTGATCCTATATCCACTTTAGCTTTTAACCTTGTATCTTCTATCTTACAAAGGGACAATAGATCCTAGAATGGTGTTGCTTCTTTCATCCCATAGATACTTGAAGTGAAGTTTCACCATCCCTCCGGTAGAGCATTCAACACCACAGTAGTCATTACTTCTCCCAATTCCTGCAGTTGATCTCGTACTTCGTAAAGTATAAAGTTATTCCTTCTCTTGACATCTTCAACCTGTATAGTTCTTATCTCAAAGATATTACTTCTCCTGCAGTACTCACCGAGAATAACTCCACCAATTTTGTCATATATTTCTTTTGAAGATTCTAATTTTGATACATTAGGGATGAGAGAGTCCTTTATGGATTCTATAAGAATCCTCTGGGCTCTTATGTCTCCCTTCATGTATTTGGCATGACTTCATTGTCCTTTTCTTCCATGCAAGAAAGTTGAAACCCTAACTAGTTTGTTGCTTTCTTTGCAAAAAGACATTTTGATAGATTCATATGAAGTCATAAAGATACTTACTTGAGTAGATGCTTTTTTTCTTCTATCAGCGTCCTTGTTGATGATGATGTAGATAGCAGCATGAGCTCCCTCTTAGATAGACTTCTTTAAGAGTGGTGTAAAGCGCTAGAGCACCTTGGATCCTTGATGATTATGATGATCAAGGATGGGTTGATGATGACTTCAGCGAAATGATGATTTGATGATGTCTCCAATAGTGTTGACTTTACTTCAATCACGAGGTAGCTTTAGATTTCTTGAAGATAAATATCACCTCTTGAAAGGACCTTGATGCATATGTCCTTTAAGTAAGATCTTTTGTCTTCTTGAGATGGCTTGAGGACTTCTCCAATTTCTGCAAACTACTCCTTCTTGAATGAATGAAGATCTTCTTAGATCTAGACTTTTACAAAGTAGATCCTTCTTTTGAAAACTGATCCTTGTGTGTCTTCTTGCCAAATAGCCCTCTCTAGCACCTTAGCTCTAATACCATGTTGAGAATTTGGTAGGGCAGAGTTTAATTCAATTCTCTTACTTGATAATTGCTTGTGTTATACTTATTTTGCTTCTTTCAATTAAATCTTATCTTTGTTAGCTTATTATATCGTTCATCAAGTCAATTATCAAAACACAAGGGACACAAAGTTTAGGCTCTTCCAGCCAGGGCCAAAACCTGTCCCTCTTGGAGAGGAAAACCCGAAAGTAATTCTTCTTATAGACCTTCAATTGACAAGTACCATGACCATGACATAGAACCTTGACCCAGAATGCCTCCAAGACCTTGTCATTGCTTCTCTCTAGGTTCCTTATGCTGATCTCCTTTTTCTGCACCATATCGCAGCAGTACTAGGGAGATTTTGTCACTAGTTTAGTAGCCCTAACAAATGTGCTTCTATTTCATTCTTCTCATCCTCCAGAAGATCCTTCTTCTAGCACCTATGATACCCTTATACTGAGATTTCTTGACTTATTGTTGTATCTTCTTCTTTATGTTGTGTACTTCTTGCAGATATTTCAGAAGTATATTAACCCAAGACTGAGATTACTTGCACACCTTGCAATTCCACTTATCCTTGCTGGCTTGACTTTCTTCTAGGCACTATTCTATATACTTGATTGCAGTCCTATCTCCTCGGCCTTCCTGAAGTGAAAACAGAGATCTGAGGTAGGCTTATACTTCAGACAGAGAACCTTTTATTACTGCGCTATATTGTGATCCTTCTTCATTGTATTACCTTTCTCTTGCGTACCAAAAACCATCCTTTCTCACACTGCAATTCAGACCTTGATCTCGCACTTCATTTAAGAACTGTTCCGAACTGTTCTTTTGTGTTTGGTGCAAAGTCCACATGGATATAGTGGTTTGCCACTGGTAATGAGCCGACATAACCTATGAGTAGATGTGTCTTCAATTAGACCTGACTTGAGTTGTGCATTCACTGTTTTTAGGTCGTCTTCAAGGAGATAGTGACAAGGTCTTGAGGCATTCCTTTTATATCAATAATTGTCCTTTTATATCAAGGTCTTGAGGCATTCCTTTTATATAAAAACTTCTTGCTCATGAAACCCATGATGCAAGTATTACAAAATACATTTTATTATCTTTGTCTTCTTCATTACATAAATTTATAATTACAAGTCATTATGAAGACCGAACCTAGTTACACTTTCCAACAGAAACTGACCAGGCTCATTGGCAACAGAAAAGTGTTTGTGTTCATGTAGGGACTCCGTCGGGGTATTATCCAGGCTCGTTGGCAGCAAAGCAGTGTTTGTGTTCATGTAGTGACTCCGTCAGGGTACTGTCTAGGCTTGTTGGCAGCGAAGCAACATCAAAGATGAAAAATTATACTCTAAAAAACTAAAGCTTGCGAACTTCACTACCCTTCCCAACTCGAAACATTGTGATATTTTTGAATCTTATGTTTGTTCAACCAAGAAGGTATTAAGGGGACCATGTTTATTCATGGGGCAAGTGGAGAGACCAAAGTGATCTACACGATGAATCAATACTCCCCAAGGAACCAAGATCCTGCACTAGAGTGTTAACCAAAGCAGAGAAGTTGGAATTCTTCCAGTGTGTCGCCAAGTGTTGTCGCAGCTGCAACACCCTCCAAAATTTTGGCCTACACTCACTTTCGGAGCCTTGGTCTTGTACATTGTCATCGCAAACAGTGAAGCTCATTCCATATGTTTTCTTGAAGTGTTTCGGTCTAATATGCAAGATGTCATATTTTCGCATGGTAGTTGTACAATGTATACAAGCCTATTTTGGTGGTTTCAAGGGGTTGCCCTTGTGAAAATGAGTTGATCTAACCATGCAAACATTTGTCGCACTCATTCCCAAAGTTTTAAGCATTGTCGCACAAGTGTCGTCGCAAAGTGTATCTTTGGTGTCGCACTTGTCGTAAGTTGGTGTAAAGTTGTTGCGCTGAGAGAAATGCATTGTTCATGTGTCCTAGATGATCTATGTTGTTGTGTCGTCAAGTATTCGAAGTGTGTGAATCACGATCAAAGTCTTATCACTGTTCACATCAGCCTCACCGATCCCGCACTTATTCAAATTCCGAAAACTTCCAAACCAAGCAACTTACCCTCATCCGGCCTTCCTGAATTGCTCATTGCACAGTCTCAGCCCTCTAGCTGCAACCTTGCCTCTTAACACTGTGTAATGCGCATTTCCTGCCCCCCAGGACTGTTGCACTGCGCAATTCTAGTGCTCAATGCTCAGACCTTGGCTCCCATAATTGCGCAATCTATCCTCCCAGCTTGACCTCAACTGCACATTGTGCAATCCCTAGCCTCAAGCTCAACCCTTGAGCCCCTAAGCTGCACAATGGCCCAACCTCCTCTATCTTTTGGTTTTGCGAAATGGGCTGATCCAGTGCCGATCCCCTCTGCCTATCACACTAACCTCCAGAATTGTGCAGTTTTCTTCCTCAGCCCAGCCTGGGTTGCGCATTGCTCAGGGTTCACCCCTGACTACTTGAACTGCGCAACTGCGCAGTAACTGAACCCCTTTCCCAGCTTGTCACCCGGTTTCACTCAGTCAATTGATCAATATGCACTATCTTAGATTAGGGGGTTTTCGAGTTGATGTCATCTCATTAGGAGTGGATTGCAGATGCAGGTACCTTATCATGCCATGGCAAGATGATGAAGAAGGAGATGAAGAAGGGAAACATGTTGAAAGACATCTTTGTAACTGAACATGCAAATTGATCAACCGAGAGAAAGCAAAGGGACACCAGTTTGCAACCACAACTCAAGACCTAAGATCATTAAAGATTCCTTATCACCAAGCCATGCGGAGGTGGAAAGAAGAACATTCTGAAGCAAACACTTAAAAAGCAGCAGCAAGAGTGGCTTGACATTTCCACATCATCAAGCAGTCCATATTAGTAGTGTCATGTGATGTCATAACATGAGTTGTCACATGCCACACCATGATGGTGGATTATGTAATTGATGTTTCGAAAATGTATTGTAAAGTGAAATTCCAAAGGACATGTACAAAATATGAGGAGTCATGTAAAGTTGAAAAGTCATGAGGGTAGATGAAGAGCGAAGGTCACCAAGAGTCACTCTCAAGCTCCAAGAGTAAGGGAAAGGTAAGCGAAGGTCAGAGGAGGGCTCTAGAAGAAGATCGAATTTCCCACGTGTGGCAGCAACAGTTCCAAGGGGGCCAGAATTTCAGATCTGCAGTAGGAGGCCGAAAATCTTGCAGCAGGAGGTCGAAAAAGGTGCTACTAGAAGAGATTTGACTAGGTTTGACTAGATCGAAGTTGGAACGTCATCAGAAGAGGTTGGTCTTGGTTTTGGAGGGTATTGGTCTAAGTCCTAAGGTCATGGAATTCGTCAATTGAATTATCTATAAGGAAGAGACTAGATTTAAGGGTTTTCCTCTCAAGAGGATAGGTTTTGGCCCTGGCTTGCAGTCTATATATTGTATCATTGTTCTTCTTGTTTTGGTAGTTGTTTGATGCTTCACGCATATAATAATAAGGAACAAAGATAATAAGTAAATAGCAACCACAAGCTATTATCAAGTAAAGAGAATTAATCATATTCATTGCCCTCTAGAATTCTCAACATGGTTTCAGAGCTAAGGTTGTCTAAGGGCATCATGAAGATCTCCTCTTCATCGAAGAAGTTCATCAAGGAATGTTCAAAGATGGCAAGCTATCTCAAGGAAGCATGGAGTCTCTTATTCTCTAAAAAGAAAGAAATAATTGAGGAAAAGAATGAAGGTCTCTTTTCGGCACTCACTGGCACATTCCAAGATGAAAGCATTTGGGTAATTGATAGTGGTGCATCTAGACACATGACAGGTCATCACAAACAATTGAAGACTTTATCAAAGGGAAAATCTTCTTATTCAATGGAACTTGGAGACAACAAAAGCTATCCTGTGAGAGGTATTGGATCAACCTATATAGAGCTGGAGAATGGAAGCAACATTCACCTCAACAACATTCTATTTGTTCGAGGTTTGCATAAGAACTTACTTTCCATTTCAAGTCTAGAGGATAAGGGTGATAGAGTAGCGTTCATTGATGGAAAGGTTGTTGTATGGAGTAAAGACTCAAGTATAGAAAATGCTAGAGCAATTGGTATTCGAAAAGGACGGCTTTACAGGCTGATATCTCCTTTAGCTCAAGCTTCAGTTCACATTGAAATTAGCCCATGTGAACTATGGCATAGAAGATTCGGTCATCTAGATTTCAAGATCCTACCATCTCTAAATATAATAGTAGATGGAATACCTAAGCTGAAAGAAGATCATGAAGGAGTATGTAAGGATTGTGGATTAGGAAAGAATACCAAGAGACCATTTGGAAGCAATGTTTCGCTGATCAAAAGAAACCTTGGATCTCATTCACTTCAATGTATGTGGCCATATGACTCCTAAATCACCTGCAGGTCATGTATATTATGTCACATTTATAGATGATCATTCAAGAAAGACCTGGGTTTACTTAATGAAAACCAAGGACGAAGTATTTACAAAATTTCAAGAATTCAAAGTTGAAGTGGAGAACCTTACAGAAAAAAGAATCAAGATACTGAGATCTGATAATGGAGGAGAATATACATCCAAGGAGATTATAGCATTCTATAAGGAGTCTGGGATTAAGAGGGAGTTGTTAGTCCCATATAATCTCGAGCAAAATGGAGTTCCAGAACAAAAGAACCAAGCCATTGAAGAAATTGTAAAGGCGATGTTACATGATCAAGATCTACCAAAGTTCCTATGGGGAGAAGCTACGAAGACAACTGTATATATTCAAAATTGAAGTCCCCCCAGGTCACTAGACAACAAGACTCCTGAGGAGGTATTCACTGGGAAGAAACCAACTATAGACTATCTATGTATCTTTGGGTGTCATGTATATATTCATATACCAAAGGACAAAAGAAAGAAGTTGGATCCATCAAGCATGAAAGGAACATTTGTTGGTTACAGCAATTCCTCTAAGGCCTACTGAATCTACATAAAGGAAGGACACCATATGGAAGTAAGTCGAGATGTCATATTTGTAAATTTTTGTAGATGTTCTATGCTTGAAGCAACTTTACTTTTCTTACAGCAATCATACAAGTAGTTAAGTAAAATGCTGATAGAACATATAAGTGGATCTTATAGAAGACAAACCAGAAACAGAAAAATGTGATGGTGCGTTACGGCGGTCAACAGGATGCTTCAACCAGCAAAGTCTCCTTGGTCAGCCAACCCAGAATGTGTCACAACAATCCTCCAATCAGCAACCGAGTCAACCCAAGTCAACTCCAGAAAAGTCAACGCTGTCCAGAAAAGTCAACGCAAGGCAGCAAGCTAAAAGTCAACGCAGCAGCAGATTGGTCAACCTTTTGACCTCGATTTCTGTGCCAAACAGTACGGCCTTCCAAAATCGAACTTCCCAACAAGTTTCAGCCCTTTCGAACCATGCGTTGACCAAAGTCAACGCTGGTCAAACTTCCAGCAAAACCCTAGCCGCAACAATTCGTCCTTCAGCTCAGCCGTACAGAAATTCGTCCTTCTTCTTCACACGTGTGGGCTGGAAATGTCCTCCAAGGAGCTCGTACTCAATCAGATGAGAGAAGAAGATGTGTGTTGAGTTGTGGTGAAATGCTCTCCAACTTTGCTTGTATTTATATCCATCATTGGGGTGTGTGACACATCTGCTGGGGGTGTGAAACCTTAAGGCCGACCTGCACATATAATTTATTATGAATAATAAATTCAAAATAAATGTTATGCTCATCGGATTAAGACATATTATATATGGATTTTACACCTCTCCGAAAGAGGAATCCAACAAAAATATTAGCCTCTTAATCTGAGCATCATAACATGGAGTTTGGACCTAGTTGTCCAAATTTAACACTCCCTCTCAACTAGGGAGAACTCCATCCACCAATGCAATCAAACATCGTGCGTCATCCCACCGTAACTTGCTTTGCTGGCCTCTTTATTTCAGACAGAAGTGTGTCAGTCACAAAGACATCATCTCCCGGCTGACAAATTCAGCCCAGAGGT
Organism: Pinus albicaulis; assembly: GCA_034641835.2. NCBI lineage: Eukaryota > Viridiplantae > Streptophyta > Pinopsida > Pinales > Pinaceae > Pinus > Pinus albicaulis. The sequence continues at coordinate 1,577,425,356 of CM076584.1, read as the reverse complement.
CCGAAACCTCTATCGGACTCACAAAGAGTCTCCAACCAACCCGAAGTTGGTTCATCTGACCTGAAGTCAGGCGGAGGTCCGAGACCTCACTAGACTTGATCCCAGATCAAGTGGTTGGACCGTGCCATCCTAGATAGAGAGTACGGCAATCTCTGGTGCGTCCATCAGTCTTTGCTACTAGTCTCTAGCTTTTCCCACCTCATTGGCCAAATGAGAGGTACTTCCCATGAGCCCTGAACTCAATGGGTAGGATGCATACGGAGCACAGATAATGAGAGGTGAACCAACTCAATAATCACAAGGGTGGGGTCCAAGCACACCAACAAGGTTTGGCAAGCCTAGCCTTGTGGTTGCTCATAGCTCCGAGAAGCTGTCCCCAAAGCCCCCCCAGAGCTCCTCGAGTAGGGTCTTTCCACGACACCAAGACTCTCACGGAAGGTTAGGAACTTGACCTTCCCCAGGGGCTTAGTGAGAATATCCGCGACCTGCTCATCAGTTCCTATATGATCGAGCCTTACGGCGCCTCGCAGTACCATATCCCGGATAAAGTGGTACCTGATATCAATATGCTTGGATCGGTCGTGGAACACAGGATTCTCAGTCATACGAATCCCACTCTGATTATCACAGAGTATCACAGTGGTATCTAGCACATGTCCAAACAGCTCACTAAAGAGCTTACGCAACCAAACTGCTTCACAACAGGCCATACTAGCAGCAATGTATTCGGCCTCCGCGGTGCTCAAAGCCACCGACTTCTGCTTCCGGCTCATCCATGAGATCGAAGCAGAACCAAGATTGAAGCAGCATCTCGATGTGCTCTTACGATCCACCACACTGCCAGCCCAATCGGCATCAGTATATCCACGGAGTGTCACACTCCCGGCAGTGTATCTCAACCCATGGTTTATCGTGCCCCGAAGATATCTCAGAAGATTCTTGGCACCAACCCAGTGAAAGTGATGAGGCTCAACCATCTGTTGACTCAAAGTGTTCACTGCAAAACATATATCTGGTCGGGTGTTCACTAAGAACACCAAAGCTCCTATGAGTTGACGATACTCAGTAGGATTGGCCAAGATAGGCCCAGCAGCGCTGCCACTCAACTTCTTGAAGTTGAGTTCCATTGGTGTTGACACGGACTTGCAGTCCACCATACCAAATCTCTCTAGAAGTTTCACAATGTATTTTCCTTGAGAAAGGAAAATTTCTCCAGGTCTCTGCCAGACCTCCAGGCCTAGGAAGTAGTGCATCAGTCCTAGGTCCTTCATCTCGAACTCAGCAGCGAGCTCCCTCTTACATTGATGAATGAGAGGGTCAGCACCTGTCAGGAAGAAGTCATCCACATATAGCACTAGAATGAGAGGCTTCCCCCGCACAACCTTGAAGTAAAGGTTCGGATCAGCATTACTTCGAGTGAAGCCCAGCTTCATCAAGTAACTATCCATCCTCTCGTACCAAGCTCTGGGTGCTTGCTTTAATCCATAGAGGGCTTTCTTCAACCTGCAGACATGAGTGTCTCGATCCCGAACTTCAAATCCCAGAGGTTGTTCCACATACACCTCTTCCTTTATTGCACCATGCAGAAAAGCGGTCTTGACATCCATCTGATGAAGACTCCATCCTTGCGTAGCAGCAAGGGCTATGATTGATCGAATGGTGGTATATCGTGCCACAGGTGCAAATATGTCATCATAATCTACTCCTTCCTTTTGAGAGAAGCCACGGCAACAAATCTTGCCTTGAACTTTTCAGCACTTCCATCAGATCCATGCTTGATCTTGTAGAGCCATTTCGCGGTGACAACTGATTTGTCCTTCGGTCTTGGAACCACATCCCAGACATCATTCTTCATTATGGACTCATATTCTTTGTGCATAGCATCCTTCCAAACTTGATGCTTTACGGCTTCCTCAAAAGATCCAGGTTCAGATTGTACAATAGTACTCATGGCAGCTAGATACCCTTGGTATCTACATGGCTTCTTGCTTTCCCGGAATGTCCCCCTTGGGGCAGCATGACCCTCAACATCTTCGAGGGTGTCCCTGAGCCATGATGGTCTCTTTCCCAGTGAAGGAGATGGATCAATAGGGTCCATTGGTCCTTCAATATCAGGCATTGTCTCATCCTGCGGTTCTTCCAGATTTCCAGGCCTTTCTTCATGATCTTCTCCAGATCTTGGAAGATCTACTACTTTCTTCATGGAAGCATCTTCGTCAAAAGTGACATCATGGCTTATCTCTACTTCCCTTTGACCAGGTACATAGACTCTATAGGCCTTAGAAGTCTCACTGTAGCCCACAAACATTCCTTTCTTCCCAGTAGCATCCAGCTTACTTCTCTTTTCTTTCGGCACATGAAAATAGACATGACATCCAAAAATTCTAAAATGTGAGACATCAGGTTTCTTACCAGAGAAAACCTCTTCGGGAGTTTTGGAGTCCAAAGCGGAATGAGGGCATCGGTTTTGAATATACACAACAATATTTGCAGCTTCTCCCCACAGAAACTTCGGTAGACCCTGGTCACATAGCATGGCACGAGCAGCTTCCACAATAGTCCTATTCTTGCGTTCAGCAACACCATTCTGCTCAGGAGTATATGCAGTGGTAGTCTCCCTCTTAATGCTAGCTTCTCTGCAAAAGTCTTTGAACTCATTTGACTCATATTCAGTGCCATTGTCAGTCCTCAAAATCTTGATCTTCTTTCTGGTCATATTTTCCACCAAGGCTTTGAAGGTACGGAACCACATGAAAGCCTCATCCTTCTTCTTCAAGAAGTATATCCAGGTTTTGCGAGAGAAGTCATCAGTGAATGTCATGTAGTAAGAACATCCCCCCAGGGATGTCACGGGCAACATACTGGATAGATCAGAATGGACCAATTGCAAAATATCAGATGTCTTTGTGACACTTGAGGGAAAAGGTCCCCTTGTATGTTTTCCTTCGGCACAACCCTTACATACACCTTCATGATTATTTCCAAAGTCAGGCATCCCTGTCACCACCTTCCTTGCTTCGGGAAGGGCCTTGTAATGAAGGTGTCCAAATCTTCGGTGCCATAGTTCGGTTTGTCGGATAGTATCACAAGTCATTGCTCCCAGCGGACTTCCTCCAACCCGGTAGAGTGTACCAACTCTAAAACCAATCGAGATAGCTTCCTTGAAGCTCTCCTTCCACATGAGCACCTTTCCATCAGAGAATGTTACATTGAACCCTTTGTCTTCCATGGCTGATACAGACACAAGGTTCTTCTTCAATTTAGGTACATAGAGTGCATCTTGCAAACGTAGGACTTGTCCTTGAGACAAGTGGAGGGTCACAGTCCCTGTCCCTTTTACGGGATATGTCGCATTATCTCCAAAGATAATTTCTAGATTAGTATCCCTTTCAACCATGTCAGAGAGTGCTTCCTTGAATCCAGTGATGTGTCTTGAGGCACCGCTATCGATTAGCCAGACATCCATAGTGTCGGGCGGAGATGTAGCAGAGAGAGCAGATACAAGAATATACTCATTTCTTTTATCAACAGCATTAGACTCCTCATATCTGGGGTTCCTAGACCTTTTAGAAGGTTGATTGTTACCACCAAAGTGAGCCTTCCTCTTTCCTTTGGATTTGTCGTTTCTTCGATTCCCATTCCTTCGGTTGTTGTTGTTATCATCACTATCGGGAGAATCCTTCTTGAAGGGGCATTCTCTAGCATAGTGACCAGGCCTATGGAAAGTGAAACACTTACCCTTCTTTTCTTGAGTCCTTGTTCTTCCTTTGTCCTTAGAACCACCAGAGTTCTTCTTTCGAGAATGAGCACCATAGGCAGCATTTCTGTCATTATCGAATTCCTTCATCCTTGTTTCTTCTTGCATACATCTAGACAGAAGCTCATCAAAGTTAGGGATGGTATTATTATTGAGAATGGTAGTTGTGAATACTTGCCATTCATATGGGAGTCCTCCAAGTGCGGTGAGAACCATCTCACGATCAGCTATTGTCTCCCCAATAGCCAGCAGGTTGTTCCTTGTTTCGGTCAATTTCAGAAAGTAAGTTTGAATAGACTCATCCCGGCCCTTGTTCATATTCTTCAACTTATTCTCGAGGAATAGCACTTGGTTCACATTGTTTACTTTGAACATAAGGATCAATTTATCATACATCTCCTTGGATGTGCCTAGTTCAGATATATAGGCAACCAAACTCTTATGTATGGATTCCCTGATCATTAGCTTTGCTTTGATCTCTCCCTTTTTATACTTGTTTCTAACAGCAGCGGTAGCATTGGATGGAGGTTCATGAATCTTACCCAGCACATGATCCAAGAGATCATGGTCTTCCAATTTGAGATCTAATATCATCTTCCAGGCATGGAAGTCATCCCTTCCAGTCAGCTTGTCATTCTCCTTGAATTCAAAACTTGTGGAACCCATTTCCGGTGGTGATTGCTAAAGATAGGGCTTGTCTTCACCTCTGCTCTGATACCATGTAAATTTTTGTAGATGTTCTATGCTTGAAGCAACTTTACTTTTCTTACAGCAATCACACAAATAGTTAACTAAAATGCTGATAGAACATATAAGTGGATCTTATAGAAGACAAACCAAATGAAAATGATGGTAAGCATTACGCACAAAGGATGCTTCAACCGGCCAAGTCTTTCTAGGTACCAACCCGCATCGTGTCACAACAATTCTTCATCTACAACCGAAATAACCCAAGCTTCAGACCTTAAAAGTCAACGACGCCTGTAAAAGTCAACGCTAAGGCGTTAGGGTTAAAAGTCAACGCAGAAAGCAAATGGGGCTTGGTCAACCCTTTGACTTCGATTTCTGTGCCAATGTGTACGGCCTCTTAAAATCGAACTCTCCAACAATTTTCAGCCCTTTCGGACCATGCGTTGACCAAAGTCAACGCCGGTCAAACTTCCTGCAAAACCCTAGCTGCAGAAATTCGTCCTTCCTCTTGGCCGTACAGAAATTCGTCCTTCTTCTTCACACGTGTGGGCTGGAAATGTCCTCCAAGGAGCTCGTACTAAATCAGATGAGAGAAGAAGATGTGAGTTGTGTTGTTGTGAAATGCTCTCCAACTTTGCCTGTATTTATATCCATCATTGGGGTGTGTGACACATCTGCTGGGGGTGTGAAACCTTAAGGCCGACTTGCACATATAATTTATTATAAATAATAAATTCAAAATAAATGTTCTGCTCATCGGATTAAGATATATTTTATATGGATTTTACACCTCTCTGAAAGAGGAATCCAACAAAAATATTAGCCTCTTAATCTGAGCATCACAACATGGAGTTTGGACCTAGTTGTCCAAATTTAACAATATTTGACGAGAGTATCGCATTTAAGAAATCTATGGAACTTCCCACGGATTCTGATGACAAAGAACTTCCAATATTTGAAGAAGTTAAAAGGGAAGAAGAAGAATCTCATCATGAAAATGAGGGTCCCAGTGAACCCATTCAACCTATGGACCTCCCCAAATCAAGAAAGAGACCAAATTGGTTGAAATCTACACTACTTCATGCAGAAGGTCATGGAGCAGCGAAAGGCTCATTTAGAGAGAGCAAGAAACCTAAGAGATATTTTGGGTATGCTACATATGTGACAAAATTAATAGAAGCAAAACCATCCACTTTTGAAGAGGTTGTTAATCATCGGGAATGGAAGGATGCCATGAATGAAGAGTATAAATCTATAATGAAGAATGGAGTTTGGGAGATCGTACCAAGTCCCGAAGACAAATATGTGGTAACTTCCAAATGGATCTACAAGATTAAACATGCGGCAAATGGAAGTATCGATAAGTATAAGGCAATATTTGAGGCTAGGGGCTTCTCACAACAAGAAGGCATTGACTATGAAGAGACATTTACTCTGACAACAAGGTATACAACGATTTGATCATTGGTCTCTCTCACAGCATCGAACTTCCAATATTTGAAGAAGTTAAAAGGGAAGAAGAAGAATCTCACCATGAAAATGAGGGTACCAATGAACCCATTCAACCTATGGACCTCCCCAAATCAAGAAAGAGACCAAATTGGTTGAAATCTACACTACTTCATGCAGAAGGTCATGGAGCAGCGAAAGGCTCATTTAGAGAGAGCAAGAAACCTAAGAGATATTTTGGGTATGCTACATATATGACAAAATTAATAGAAGCAGAACCATCCACTTTTGAAGAGGTTGTTAATCATCAGGAATGGAAGGATGCCATGAATGAAGAGTATCAATCTATAATGAAGAATGGAGTTTGGGAGATCGTACCAAGGCCCGAAGACAAATATGTGGTAACTTCCAAATGGATCTACAAGATCAAACAAGCGGCAAATGGAAGTATCGATAAGTATAAGGCAATATTTGAGGCTAGGGGCTTCTCACAACAAGAAGGCATTGACTATGAAGAGACATTTACTCTAACAACAAGGTATACAACGATTTGATCATTAGTCTCTCTCGCAGCATCGATGGGATGGAACATCCATCAAATGGATGTCAAGACTGCATTTCTGAATGGCACAATTGATGAGGAAGTCTATGTAGAGAAACCCTTGGGATTTGAAGTTAAAGACAGGAAGGCCTATGTTTGAAAAATGAAGAAAGCATTATATGGCCTCAAGAAAGCACCAAGGGCATGGTATGCTAGAAAGGATGCATACCTACAAAGAATAGGCTTCACAAAAAGTTATGTTGATATGAACCTTTATATCAAGGTTGTAAATAGAGAACCTGTGATCATTCTTTTGTATGTAGATGATATTCTCTTAACAGGTGTAGAAGGTCGATTGAAAAATGCAAGAAGCAACTAGCAGCAGAATTTGACAAGAAGGATCTAGGGTTGATGCATTACTATTTGGGACTAGAAGTCTAGCAAGGACCTGATAATATTTATCTGGGTCAAGGGAAGTACGTGATCAAGATGTTGAAGAGGTTTGATATGATGGATTGCAGACCTATGACCACTTCGATGATCACTAACTTGAAGAGACTAAGGAGTTATGAATCAAGCCCGGTGGATACTTCCCAATATAGACAATTGATTGTCTCACTGATGTACTTGGTGAATACTCGACCAGACATGTTTTGCAGTAAACATTCTCAGTCAATTCCAAGTGGAGCCAAAGCATGATCACTGGATAGCAGCAAAACATATACTGAGATATCTGCGAGGAACTATCCACTATTGCCTGAACTATGATAGGGGGAATGATGTCCACTTGATTGGATATACAGATTCTGCCTGGGGAGGCAGCGAACAGAATGGAAGAAGCACTACATGAGGATGTTTTAGTTTGGGATCCTCCATGAACTCATGGATGAGCAGAGAGCAAGACACAATTGCTTTGAGTAGTGTTGAGGCTGAGTATGTTGCAGCCCGTGAAGTAAGCAAAGAAGTGGTTTGGTAAAGGAAGTTGTTATCCGACCTATTCGAAAGACCGATGGACCCTATGGTGATACATTGTGACAACGTCAATTATATACGATAATTGTATACAATTGTCTGAGGACCTAGTATTTCATGGAAAGACAAAGCATATAAACAACAAGTATCACTATATTCGGGAGCTAGTACAAAATGGTGTGCTACAACTACAAAATATCTCCACTGATGAGCAGGTAACTGACATATTGACAAAATCTCTTCCTAACAAGAAGCTTGTGTACTTCAGAGACAAGCTTGGCTTGGTTGATATATCCTCCCTAGTTGGGGGGAGAGATAGTCACATCATTCTTGTCTTCACTTGGGAAGGCAAAATGGAGGATTGGGTAACCATCTGGCATGCGATACTCTTTGAGGACGAGGTAGGGCATCCAAGATAAGAGTAGTCGTGGATGATATTCTTTGAGAAATAGCTATCCAAGAGAAGAATAGTCCAAAGAAGGCCATACTCGGTGAACACTCGAGTGAAGTATGTAGCTTGAGAGAGAATGACGATGGTGTCTATAAATAATTGGTCTCGCCATCATTGTGCTCTGATCTTGTGGAGATATAGAGTTGTTAGTCAAGGCCTTGCTATGTGACAATGTTGGTTGTTATGATGCTAGACAGATGGGTTAGCAATCCGACTCTTCGTATAAGATCTCTTCAGAATGAGAATGAGAATGTACCTCTTATGAATACCTCCCTAGTTAAAAGGGCGTGTTGAAAAATGTGTAACTAGGTTTAGTATTCATAAGTATGAAATGTATTTTTGATTCTTGTAAATTATAAAATGAAAACAAAAATTATTATTATTATTTTGGAGCATGGGTTTCATGCTCAAGGTCTTTTATTTTGTAAGTCAAGCACTCACTGAGTGATTCTAGGGTTTGTCTTAGGTCAAGAACTCAAAAGAGTCAATGTCATAAGTTGAAGACCCTATTGGGCACATTGTAACTAGTAAATAAAATTATTTTTTTCTTTTAAAAGTGTCGGAATACCCTCCAAGACCAAGTCGACCTAAAAAGTAAGCACCACGTCCACCTTGAAGAGCCTATATATAGCAGAGAACTCGTCCTCCTTGAAACTCACTCACTCATCACTCATTCTAGTGAAGGAAGAGGAAGGAGAACACAATGAAGAAGAAAAAGGACGAACAAGAGTTTTTTTTGGGCTAATTCTCTATCTAACGTGCTAAAGAGGACTAGGGTTTCTGTAGCAGACCTAGGGCATCCATCTACAAGTTCGATCTTGGAGAAAGGAAGGCAAAGAGGTCAAGCAAAGGTCACCAAGAGTCACTCTCAAGCTCCACGAGTAAGGGAAAGGCAAGTGAAGGTCAAAGGAGGGCTCTAGAAGAAGATCAAAGTTCCCACGTGTGGCGGCAACAATTCCAGGGGAGCCAAAATTGCAAATCTGCAGTAGGAGGCCAAAAATCTTGCAGCAAGAGGTCGAAAAAGGTGCTACTAGAAGAGATTTGACTGGATTTGAAAGATCGAAGTCAGCACATCATCCAAAGAGGTTGGTCTTGGTCATGGAGGGTATTGGCCTCAGTCCTAATGTCTTAGAATTCGTCAATTGAAGAATCTATAAGGAAGAGAAGAGATTTTAAGGTTTTTCGTCTTAAGAGGAGAGGTTTTGGCCCTGGCTTGCAGCCTATATATTGTGTCATTGTTCTTCTTGTTTTGGTAGTTGTTTGATGCTTCACACATATAATAATAAGGAACAAAGATAATAAGTAAAAAGGAACCACAAGCAATTATTAAGTAAAGAGAATTAATCATAATCATTGCCCTATAGAATTCTCAACGGGAACAAGACTACAGTCAAAACCCTTCCTTCTTCCAAGTCACCAAATAATCCATATTTAATGTGCCCAAGGAAAAACAAGCATAAGTACCTAATTGCACAATGAAAAACATACCTTTAGGACTGGATATCCCACCTTCAAATATGTGCTCTCAACAGATGGGCGAGGGGACATATGACTAGCTCAGGGAGCAGAGATCTACTGGCACAATATATCGGCTGCATAGGTCACTATTAGGGGCTACTGGCTGTCAGCTTAAGACAAATCTGGGAGAAAAATTCTCCTATGGGGTCCCTCACTGGTGGTAGGTAACAAGGACATGTCACTTCCTATTAGGGACTGGAAACACCTAATAGGATTATCCATCTAGCCATCCCTAAAATAAGGAGGGAGCACTTATAAAATATTTGGTCTAGTTAGATATTTAAAGGTAATCTTTGCGTAAAGTATTATTGTACCCCTAGCATTAAGTATGGTCCACTATGATGCATCCATGTTTTTTGTGCCTAATAATTATTGATTTTCAATTGATCTTGAGAAGGTTTTGTGAGAGTGGTTCTCATCACACCAACATAGGCTTCTTAAGATGATTGCCCACCTTCTCAGCAGAGCAGCAGAGGTTTTGTTATCCATTGCGGAGAGAGAGAGAGATTGACAATATCGATGCAGCATTTCCTATCTAGATCATAGCGTTGGGCTATTTGATGACCCCACATGATGCTTTACACCCTGAGGGATCCCCAAATGATCAAATGTTGAGCCCATGAAGCTTGGTGTTGGAGATATTGATGATGTGCCCAGTGGATCCAGGATGCTCCCAAGCTAGCGTTGACATTGTTTAACGGGAATCACGTGTTACAGAGCCCAAATGATAATGGTCATACTTGGGATGAGAGGGGATGGCTTGCACATTACTTTGGAGACCCTGCATGACCCCACATGATGCTTAACACCCCGAGGAAGCCCCATATGATAAAATGTTGGGCCCATGAAGCTTGGTGTTGGAGATATTGATGATGTGCCCAATGGATCTAGGAAGCCCCTAGGATAGCCTTGACATTGTTTGATGGGCATCACCTTTTCTGGAGCACAAATGATAATGTTCATCCTTGGGATGAGAGGGGGTGGCTTGCACATCACTTTGGAGACCCAACACTTGAGTTAGAGAGTGCCACGTCACCCCTCTTGCTCCTTTCAAGATGAAGTGTGGCACCATGGACAATACTTGTTGGCATAGAGTCACTTTGGGGGCTTGCAAGTGATCTTTGAGATGCATCTTGGAGTATGGAGCACTCCTAGGCCATATCACAGCTTCTTCTAACTTCTAGAGCACATTTGGAGGATGTCATCATGCTTGAGAAGGAATTCCTTCAACACATGTGGGCATTTATGGCACTTTTGTTATGCTTTTGAGCTATTAGGTAGGCTTGTAACCTTTTTCTTGTGAAACACTTGAATTAAACTTGTCAATAGGGCTTATTATCATAAAAATTAGTGGGATAGGTCTCATATAGATAGACTCCCCTCATTTCTTTTTCTAATCCTCGCACATTGAATCTTATTCCTCTCTAAGAGATTGTAGCTGTCTTTTTCGCTGCATTGGGAAAAATGTGATCTTTCTTGGTGCAACTTGCTAGAGGATGTGATTTTTGCATGGAGACATTGTTCTGTGATTGAAAGAAGTGCCTTTTGTCAAGTATTATTGTAAGCAAATTGTCTTAATATTGATATTTTGCATGCTTTAGGTTTTAAGTAGGGTTTCAATTGTACAATGGCTGAATGTTTTATCATTGCTAAAATTTTAGCTTCATTATTTCATGTCAAATTGTCCACTCTAAGGCCTATAAACTTTAAACAAACTAAGAATGTACAAACCCTATATTCGATTTCTTCCCTCAAAAGAGCAATAGCTAGGATATTAGAAACCCCCTTAGGCCGTCAATATCTTTCCTTGAAATTGTGCCATTAAGACTCCATTGAACTATAGTCGGATAATGTGTTGGTCTAACAGTATGCTATTCACCATAAAATTTCATAGAATCTCTCTTTTTCTCTCTCCTAGAATGCAAGGGTTGTTCCTGGGGTTTATAGGTTTGATTTATGCATAAAAGTGTTATTTCATTGCATGTGGGTGGATCATAATTTATGAATCGTCTTGAAGTAAAATCTAGCAAAGGGAATGATCTTACATACCTTAATAGCGTTGATGTCACCCCTTTTTATTGTTGTTTATGCATATCTAATAGCCATACAACTATTTACCCTCACCTAACCCTACCATCTATTTGAGGACTAGTCACTTTTTTGTTGAATATCGTTTTCAGGCCTTTTCTAAGGTTGCTATTGTTGATTTTTCAAGGATCTTGTAAACTAATAATTGCTTCTTATGATTTCTTAAGTTAATTTTTCCTTGCATTCATATTCATCATAAAGCAATTACACAGAAGATCTCAACAGTAGAAACAAAATGCCAATAGGATCACAAAGAGATAGTCAAACAAGAAACACGGTATTTACCCTAAGAAAACCCACTTAGGAGAAAAACCCAGCAACCTTTTCCTTAAAGAAATTCTCAATTCAACAAGACATACATCTAATTCTTCTGGTCAAATTCAAAGTCAAATTGACCAGCAATACGGCCCTGGTCACACTGCCCTCTTGTCAAGTCATAAGGTTGCCCAACAAATCTTGTCTAATTTGATATGCTAGGGCTGAATTTCAGCATTCTATTGCACCCAAAAAAACTCGGACCTGCTTCCACAAGTGCCCAAAAAATTCACACGTGTGAAACTGCAGAAGGATGCCATAATTCTGGTCAATACCTCTGACCTATGGTGCACCATAATCCTGGTCGATACCCCTGACATATGGTACATCATTAGCATCAACTAGTCACGATAATTTTTGTGCCTCACTCTTCATGTGTAATTACAGACCTGATGTTAAATGTCTCACTCAACTTGTTTGGAGAGTCTAAGCCTATGGATGAAAGGCATCCACTTAACTGAGTGATTTTGGGCCTCTAGGAACATTCTTCCTAATTTTGGTCAACATACTTGACATGGGAAGAATGACTATCCTCTGTCGGGCAATTCTCCTCAATTCCGGTCAACACACTTGACACAGGGAGAATGTTTGTTCCTAATGTTATCACATCAACACTCTGAACCACTCTCCTGGTCAATCCAACCCAGAGAGAATGACTGTTCTTAATGCTGCAATTTCATCACTACCTCTTGCTGAGAGATACATGCACAATCATGCCAAGCTTGTCCTCAAAGTATACAGACTTCATTCTGGGATAGAAGCTTTGTCAACAATCTACTTGACTGTAGAATAGTATTGGAACTATATTGCTCACTTATGTACAAATCATATAGGATCAACCTTGATCCATCAATCCAAGTTTGAGGTACGAGCTTTTGCATGCAAGAGACTCCTTCATGTCCCTCAAAGCCTTGAGGTGATTCATGTACACTTCTTCCACAATTTCTTCATTGAGAAAAACAACCTTTACATCCATCTGATGTAATTCCATAACAGAAGCAACAATAATTCTATTAGAAGTGTACCTAGCAACTAGAGCAAATGTCTTTTCAAGATCCTCTCCCTCTTTCTGGGACAACCCTATAGTCTCTATATGTCGCCATCTGTTGCATGCTCGATTTTCTAGATCCATTTGGAAGTCACCATTGACTTCTCTTCTACACAACCAAGGTATACTCCAAACTAGTTGATCTGCCTACTCCCTCTGGGCTCAAATCTCATTTGGTACAATATCTCTTAATGGAAATCATCGATTTTTGGAGAGTCCTCTTGTCCCAAACTTTGCTTTGTTCTTCCACTACTTCCATCTACTGTCAGAGCCTTGGCAGCATTCGTTATGTATCTGCAATCCTCACTAGGAGGCCATGGAAGACAATTATAACCAAGCAAGGATATAAAGACAACAGCCTAATAGTAAAGCAATAACAACAAAAATTACGGAAGAGAGATATAGGTTACTTATCATTTGAGGATTATAGGGAAATGCCAGCTCCCTCTTGATCTTAGCCTTCTTGCATCCATCTTGCAAATTTATCAACCTCATCCTCGTCATCAGCACGATGCCATTCCTTCCTTGCATGAGCTAGGGTTTATTCTTTTAGCGGAAACATTAATCTTCAAGTATATATTAGTGGCAGTGATCTTTTTCCTTATTTCAAATTTTGACTACCTAAATAATAGACTCCAAGACTGGGCATCCATAATTCATATTTACAACATAAGTCATACCTTATCATCAGCATATGCAATGCATCTTCCATTGGCAACTCAATGACAAATTCCAACCATGGCACTAGATTCCTCTTTTCGAGAGGACCAATTTTGACTATCGATGCGCTCAAATTGGACAAGGGAAAGTGTACTTGTGAAGTAAAGCCCACATATGCACATTTGGATAGGTCGACCCTAACAGGAAATTGCTCACTCTTGGAAGCCTATAAATACAAGTGACCTCAAGCTCATTTGGACATCATCGAGAATCATCTTTTTCTCTTTTTCATTGATTGGTTTGCACAAGTGCGAGAAAAGAGGTTCGTATAGGTCTGAAATTACAGGGTTCGAAGTTAGCACGTGTTCTAGAGTTTTGGGTCATAACTGCAGGCTACACACAAGTAATTTTCAGCTATAACCGCAGGCTGCACACAGGTAATTTTCAGCTATAACCGCAGGCTGGCAAGCTCATCCGTGCGGTTGGAAGGTCTCAACCGCATGCACACCTCTTCCTACGTGCAGCTGGGCTCTAGGGCTAAATTTTGACATTTGACCGTAGTTGACCACAAACATGAATAGTTGTCACTAATATATATTGATGTTGGGAACATATTTCTAAATGTTGTTGGGTTAATTTTACTGGATGACTTTGTATTGGGCTCATTGTACTCTCTGTTGAACATTTTATGACAATCTAATAGAAGAAGAATTTTCAAAGGTTTTTCCCCCTTGTGGGGTTTTTCGCTGGTCTTTGACCAAATCTGGTGTCTCTTGTTGATGTGTTGATTGTCTCCTTTGTCATTGCATTTACTGTTCTATCTTCAATTATTGTTGATGATTGGAAAGATTAATTGTTATTGAAAAGATTGCTAATTGAAGAATTGAATCGGGATAAAAGTAATTGAAACAACATAGAGCAGTGTGAAATTTAACTTTGTATCGGAGCTAAGGTGAAGGACAAGCCCAAAAGGAGACAAGCATTGAAGCAATCATCTTTGGAAAGTTAAAGGAGCCTATTTAATCAAGTCAAGATGTCTTCCTCTTTCTTCAAGGAACATGAGAAGTTGGGTGACTCATCTAACTTTGTTGCATGGAAGATCAGGTTGGAGATCATAGCTAATAACAATATTGTTTTGGAATACATTCAAGGAAAAATACGTGAGCCTTCGAAGAATGCTTCCGCTGCTGCCAAGAACAAGCACAAGAAAGATCAACTCAAAGACATGAAGATGAACAAAGGAGAGTTTGTGCAATCCTACATTATGAGGATATTTCATCTTAGAGATCAATTGCAAAGAATTGGAGAAATTGTGCCTAACAGGGAATTGGTGATTATAACTCTTAGAGGTCTCCCTCCCATTTAGGAAACCTTCATAACTACTACAAGCAACAACAATACCTTCCCTTCATTTGATGAGATTGTTGGAAAGCTCACTCAAGAAGAATCAAGGATGATATCAAGAAGAAAGATTCAAAATCATGATGAGGGAGAGCCCGCTGAATTCGTCACTCAAAACAACAACAAGAAAGGAAAAAGAGGTCCATCAAATTCAAGAAAACCTCACCTCGAAATGCAAAGAGAAGGAATGATAGAACATCATCTCACATTGAATGTTACAATTGTCACAAGAAAGGTCATTATGCTCGAGATTGCCCCAAGAAGAACAATGGTCCATGCTACAACACTAAAAGCAACAACAACAGGTTTGATGATCAAATAAGAAGAGATGACCGAAGGAATGATCGCAATGGAAGAGATGAAAGAAGAAGAAGAGATGCTCTAAGTGACCATGAAGAAGATCGTCGTCCTCAAAAGAAGTCATGGTACTCCATGTATGAGAGTAATGTTGGCAATCAATCTGAATATATTCTTATTTCTGCCCTTACTAGTTCCTCTCCTCTGGATTCGTGGGATAGTTGGTTGGTTGATAGTGGGGCCACTCATCATTTCTCTGGGTATAAAGAAGTTCTATCTAATTTGGTAGAGAGGGAGTCAAATTTGAAAATTATTCTTGGAGACAACTCCATTCATCCCGTAAAAGGCTTTGGGTCCGTCAAATTTCATTTGGAGTCCAGGGAATCTGTTTTTCTCCATGATGTGATGTATGTGCTAGGATTGAAGAAGAATTTGGTATGAATATCTACTTTGGAAGACAAAGGGATGAGGGTTGCCTCCATCAAGGGAAAGGTTCTTACTTGGCCTATTGGATCACCCATGAGAGATGCGTTCGCATTGGGATCGAGATTTGAAGGACTCTTCAGGGTTACTAGAAGATCTCTTATAGCATTGGTCCATGATATTAATCATCTGAGCAAGCTACGGCACCGAAGATTGACCCATTTACATTATGATGCTCTTCTGAAATTGAAGAAATTGGTCTCTGGTATTCCTAATGTTCAAGCCCAACATGATGGATTATGTCCAAGTTGTGCCAGTGGAAAGAAGACAGGGGGACCATTCCCCTCTAGCGAGAACAAGACAAATGACATCCTCCATCTCATTCATTCCAACATATGTGGCCCGATGCCCGTACATTCTATTGGTGGCCAATCTCTATCAAATCACTTTCATTGATGACTACTCAAGAAAGAAATGGATATATTTCTTGAAGCACAAGGATGAAGCCTTCGAAATGTTCAAGGAGTTCAAATCTTTGGTCAAAAATCAAACAAGAAAGAAAATCAAGATATTCAGGTTTGACAATGGTGGAAAATACATTTCAAATGAGTTCATCGATTATTGCAAGAAGGAAGGTATCAAGAAAGAGATGATTGTGCCCTATAATCCTAAACAAAATGGAGTAGCTGAAAGAAAGAACAAATCTATTGTAGAAGTCGCTCGTGCCATGCGCCACGATCAAAAGTTGCCAAAGTTCTTTTGGGGAGAAGCAACAAATGTTGTCGTATATGTTCAAAACAGGGTGCCTCATCAAGCATTGGAAAACAAGACCCCCGAAGAAGTGTTCTCAAGTGTCAAGCCCAATGTTGGCCATCTTTGTATCTTTGGTTGCCCCGTATATTTCCATGTGTCGAAGGGACAAAGAAGCACGCTGGAAGCCACGGGAAGAAAAGGTATGTTTGTCAGATATTGTGAAAATTCTAAAGCTTTTAGAATATATATTCCTGGTCAAAGGAAGGTTGAAATTAGAAGGGATGTAACGTTTGATGAAGATGTTGCCCTTGGGAAAGCGAGGGACCTTCCTTCACCTCCTCCTCCTCAAAAAAAGGATGATGATATGGATCTTTTAGATGGTCTCTTCGTGCCTGAATCCAAGACAGATATTGTTGATGATCCCATGGAGCCCATGGACCCCTTAGATCCTCCTCCATGTGATCCTCCTCCCAGAAAGAGGCCACTTTGACTCAGTGACACATTATGGGATGATGAGAGGCGTGTTCTCGTTCGAGCATCACTGATCGAGAGCACTGAGTCAGCTCTTCCCCCCTGTCTGAGCTCCTAGGGTGAGGAATTGAGATGGAGGGCGCCTATGTTTCAGCAGATAGAGTTGAGCTGAGATGAGACATGATATGACGACAGGATACACATGACATGATGTAGTTGGAATTTCTGCCTAGTAGAGAGGGAGTGTTAATTTGGCAGCTCAGTGACAAATTCCAACCATGGGACTAGATTCATCTTTTCGAGAAGACCAAATTTGACTATTGAAGTGCTCAATTTGGACAAGGGAAAGTGTACTTATGAAGAAAAGCCCACATATGCACATTTGGACAGGTCGGCCCTAACAGGAAATTGGTCACCCTTGGAACCCTATAAATACAAGTGACCTCAGGCTCATTTGGACATCACCAAGCATCATCTTCTTCTCTTCTTCATTGATTGGTTTGCACAGGTCTGAGGCAGGGTCGAGTAAGAGGTTCATACAAGACCGAAATTATAGGGTATGAAGCTCGCACGTGTTCCAGGGTTTTGGGTCACAACCACAGGCTGCACACAGGTAATTTTCAGCTATAACCACAGGCTAGCAAGCTCATCCATATGGTTGAAAGGTATCAACCGCATGCACACCTCTTCCTCCGTGTGGTTGAGCTCTACTGCTAAATTTTGACATTTGACCGCAGTTGACCGCAGACAGGAAAAGTTGTCTCTGATATATATTGATGTTGGGAACATATTTCTGAATGTTGTTGAGTTAATTGTTGTTGGTTTAATTTTGTTGGATGATTTTGTATTGGGCTCATTATACTCTTTGTTGAATACTTTATGACAATCTAATAGAAGAATAATTTTCAAAGGGTTTCCCCTTGTTGCACTCATTTTGTCACAAGTCCAAAGAAGCAGGATGCGAAGACATGAAGAATCATCAGCTAGCTACATTATATCATTGTAAACCCAATTTCTGCAAATTGTAATGTAAATGATGCTAGTATGACCATCTATTTATGTAACAACACCTAGGTAAGCCTTTGATTTTGGCAATGAATTCCATCCTAGGAAGTTTTTTAACCTCCCCACATTATGTGTGATTCTAAACACGGATAATTAACAGGGTTTTTCTTTCTGCTTAAACCCCATAGCTAGGGTGGAATTTATCAACAAGATCTTAGGTGTGTCCTAGTGTTATATCGAGTCTTTGTAAAAGTGGTTTGGGAATAATTTAAGCTATTTGGCTAAATTATTCTATTACAGATCACTTGGTCTACTAGAGCATGTTGTGTCGCAGAATTGGGTAATTATTTTGAGGGTCTATATCTAAAGGTGTATTCCCCCTTTGAGGGTTGAATTTGTAATATCTGACATACTAAAAAAAAAAAAAAATAGTGCATGGTCCCTCATACCTAGAAACCATGGCTAAAATATTTGAGGGTAGAAAAAATAATTCATTAACACAAGAGGGGATTAAATATTTTTTCTAGCAAAAATAAAATTAAATCCTAAGCCGAAAAATTAATTAATTTAGAGTCAAAAAATAATTTTAGAGAAATTAAATTTATCCAAGTGGAAAATGACCAAAAATTTCATGGGTCAAAAAGAAGTCAATTTTTGAACGTCCCCCACCAAGGCAAAAATGGATTTTTTAAGAAAGATTAAGCCCTTAGACTTTGGTGGTTAAGTCAAACTTCAAAGTCAAAATTTTGAGGAAATTAATCCAAAAAAAATTTGGATTAATAAAAAATGGGTTTTAAGTGAAATTCCAAATTTCCTCAAAATAAATTTTTAGACAGTGGAGATTAAAAGATCATCAAGCAATTATCAACGGTCGAGATTAGTTTCACGGGGATCAAGTCAACTAGCCGGTATTTTCCACTTGGAGGATTTCTATATAAATATAGGTCATTTTGCTTCTCAAGTCATAATGATTTTGGATGATGTAAATTTGCAACACTAGTATTGAACACTGCTCTACTGGGAAAGTTTGATATCATAATAAAAAGACTTTGGGGTTCAGTTCATGATGTTCTTGTTCCATTGATTTTGGTACTTACTAGTTATGTGCTTTCCTATATTGTGCTTAAATTATTTATGGCTTGTCATTTCATTTGTCAGTGATAAGACCATTCTATTGGTAAAATTTGGTTTTATCTTAGGTGGTCTGATTCACCACATGATCTAACAAGTCAGATTGAGAAAAATATATAGAGATTTGCAGGTATGTTAGTCCTTGGGCTTCAAGTTCATAGACTATGGGGAAGAGTCGACCTTGTTTGGGCTCTAGGAATTTTTATATGGTGCTCTTACTTTGCTAAAGGGTGCGGCCAATATTCTAACTTTCGAAAACACATTATTCAGAATTTAATTACTCCAAAAAAAAATCATTTTACAAGCATTGTATATTTGTGAATATTTTGTAAATAATTTTATGTAAAATAATTTTGTAAATTTATCTCTAACCCTTGTTTGCAACAATTGTGGTTTTGGGGTTTATTTTGAAATTTTGTATATATTGGGGTTTTGGGAAAAAAATTATTTCATTTGTGCAGGTGATTTCTCAAGCCAAATCTGGAATTTTGGAAGGGTTTCAAGGGTTACTAGCCTTTGGAAAATTTCGTTGGGGTTTGTAGAGGCAGATCTAGGCCTAGGAAGGCAAGATCTACCCTATAGCTCCCCTCCAAGTTCAACGCTCAAGCCAAACAGGAAGCCACTAGCCGTTGGAAGCATTTTCGTGACGAATTTTGGCGATTTTGAAGATCTGAAGCAAAATTTTGATTTTTTCAAGGGTTTAAAATTTTTTTAGGCCTTCTAGGCCTAGCGTTGGCCTCTCCTCTCTCCTCGACCCCTTTTTTCTTCCCTTGCGGCAGCCTCTAGGAGGCTTGCCCTAGGTGTCGTAGGCCCTAGGGGCCTCTCTTTGCCCTAGCATAGGCCTATTAGGCTTTCACTGCCCTAGCCGCAAGCCTATTAGGCCTTGCCTCTCCCTCTTTAGCCCTAACGCTAGCCTTCTAGGCCTAGCATTGCCTTCTTCTTGCCTTCATTGCCTCTTTTCGGTCATTGCATTGGATTAGTTGATTTTGTCACTAATTATTTGAGGTTGCAGCTACGTAGAGATTTTGAGCTAACATTGGTGGTTGCAGGTAGTCATTCCATTGGAGAAGTTTTGGACAATTTCTCTAGTCATCTTCTAGGCCCAATTCCTAAAAACCTTATTCCCTCACTGTTTTACTTACAGCCATCTAATCAATTTGATAACAGTGATAGAAAATTTATTTAAGTGGCCTAAAAATCATACATAAGCTATCTAACATATTCATAAGTCACTTGCACAATTTGGGCATTCACTTTTGGCTAAAATCATGAATATTGAGGACTGTCATACTGTTCTTAAAGGCATGATAAGGTCTGATATAAAACGGTGGCATAAGCATTTGTCTCTTGGTTTCTTGCATCATTGGTGTATTGGCAAAGTGGTTGAAGAGGGCTGCTTCTTAGGCTTCCCTTTGCTACCTCATTCATCTCATTTGCATGCTGGCACTCATAGGCATTTTCTCACTGTTTGCATTCTCATCTAAAGTGCTCTCATTCAATCAAGAGAAAGAGATAATTTTGGGACTGTTTTGACACATTTGGCATAAGATTATCTACTGTTGTCATAAAATTAACTATTGCTCATTTGATGTTACTTGAACTTAAGTAACATAAAGGTTTCTAATATTGTTTGTGGAAAAGATTGCTAGCATTGGTAACATTGAATTGTTGAAGAGATTGACAAATTGGTTATATTGCTTAAGAATACTAACACATTACTCGTCTTGTGAGTTTCATAACCTAAGAATTTCACTCACAAAAGCACTTAATTAATCAATCTCAAGAATTGAATATCTTTTGAACAGTTGATATTGTTTAAATTGGTAACTAAAAGGAATATGGGACTTGGGCATCTTAATTGTTTAATCACTAGTTCCTTTGGGCAATTTAATTGTGTCACATTACATCTAATTGGCATTGTGACAATCTAGTCTCTTGAGCAATTGTCATTGGCATCCTTTTCACTGTTGTATTGTCTCTAAAGAACCTTGGTTAATTGTTCTAAATAATATCGTGGATAAGTGCTCAAGCCTCAAATCTTTTATTATCATCATTGGATTTATGGTTAAAGTGAATATATATTTATCTTTGGCACATTGATGACTTGTTCTAAATAGCATTTATCTTATTTCTTGAGCAATTATTTCTTGGTTACATTGATATATATTTTGAGCACTATTGGAATTGAACACTTACCATGTGATTAAGATTGTCTCTTATTCTTTAATTAAGTACTCTTTGTTATAAGATAAATCGTAACCAAGTACGTAAGATCATAAGCGATCTTGACTCAAGACACTCAATCAATTCGCATTTGCATTCTAGGCATAGTTGTGCATTAATCAACTTACCTCAAAGCCTAAGCTTGGTTGATAGAAAGATAGGAACACCCTTCATCTCTTAGCTTGCGAAAGATAGACCCTCTCTAGTGGTTAACACGGTGACCTTGCAATCGTCAGAACCACAGTGTTTGCAGCGTCGGAGGCACCGGGTGGTTAGATTTCAAGGGGAGGTATCGTTAACCAAGTCACGATACCTCCCCTTGATAGCAAAGCATCTAAGCACTGATTGTTCATCTGATCATTTGGTATTTAATTGATATAAACCAAGTAGTTGACTCCATAAGACACTAGTCTCATCAAAATAATTCAATCTAATCTATTAAATTGCTAAAATCAACCAAGTGGCTAGGTCATTCAATCGTGTCTCTCGAACTTATTGGTTGACAATCAGTCTTGCATTCTCATATTCCATAGGGACTACCCCCCATAGCTTGTTGTTGGGAGACAGCTAGAACAGAGAGGGCAGGGATCAGAGTGACAGCCCCCGCCCTGAGTCGTTGTGGCACCGTGCCTGTACAATCTGAGCGACAACGTTTTTTGGCGTCGTTGTCAGGGACAAGTTTATCTTGTTTTCGACCCTTCAACGACATATTTTCATTCTCCATCCTTTCATTAGCCCATCAAGCGACGCATTTTTTGGCGTCGTTGCTATCTCTTCATCTTATCATCATCCTATCCTTCATTTTCTCACTAACAGAATAACCTTGATACATTACTATAAAGGTAAAGCACTAGAGTCATCGCAAGTTGCAAGAACCACATCCTTCAGGCAAGGTCTTTAGCAGAGGTTAGATCAGTGTTGCAGCTAGCAAATTGTTGTACAACAGTAGCATCTAAGAGCTTGAGTCATGTATTTGTCATGGCAATGCTTATGTAAGAGTATTGTTGCTTTGAGTAAGGGATTAGGCTACAAATTGAATACTTATGATCAGTCATATGAGCAGAAGGTGGTGTTGATGTGCTAGATTATGCACCCATTAGGGTATGTTGAGACAGAGGACAAATTGTATGTTGTGTTGTTGTAGAGGCAAGTCAAAGTTGGTGTTTGACCAGAGGTTGTGTTGCAGATTAAGATAAGAGATAGAGTAGTTGTAATCAACATTTGTGTAGCGTTGGTGTGTGCAACAGGGCTGCAGTAGGCAAGAACATTATTATATCTACCTTGCCTTATATATGTTACTATCATTGTGCTAGTTTATTGTGTTGTTGTGATATGTATGCTATGCAGAGGATGTTATTGAGCAAGTTGGTCTATCAATGAATTTGCCAAGGAATGTTGCTAGGGCTTGCAATAACTTGAAGTGCTTGTTGGTCCAACATATTGATGATTTGATGTATTCATGCAGCTAAGCTCAAAATACTACTGAAGTGTATCAATCTGAGTTTGTTGCCAGAGGTTGCATGTTGAGTTATGGTTTACATTGAGGATTGAAGTTGTTATTGTTGAGGTCTAAAGAAGCATAGTTGTTGATGTTCCTAGAGGACTGATAGTAAAAGGATTTATGTTACAGTTTGAATCTAGTATTTGACAAGTTTGATTTGTTGAGAAGAGGCACATATTCTATAGAGGTATTTGGTTTGATGCTAGTGAAATGCAGAGAAGTTTTTTCGATGATTCAGCTAGGGCTTGATCTTTTGAACAGAAGAAGTTATGGTTGTTGTTGATGATCTTGTGCCAATGATTCCTAAACGAAAAAGTCAGCAGAATATTTGATACTATTTTTTTTATTTAAGCACAAGTGGATCGAATTTGAAAATTGTGAAACATGGTCCATTGTGGTGAGTTGAAGGTTGGAGCCTTTAGGGCAAGTGGCAGCTTGCTAAGCATGGTGGCAGGGCGGTGCAAGGCAGGATAGTAGAGTCTCCTTCAGGTCGGAGCATGAGAACACTTCAGTGTGGCAAGGTGGTGTTAGGGCAGGTTGGAGCCTATGCAGGGTGTTGTAGCATCCTTCCATTAGCAACTGGTTAATCAGGGAGTCGGTGCTTCCTTCAAGTCGGAGCTTATAAACCCGGGCATTGGAGCATCCATCCAGTAGCAGCTGGTGAACAAGGTGTTGGTGCATCTGTCAAGTTGTAGCCTGTAAACCAGGGGGTTGGAGCATCCCCCAGCTATAGCTGAAAATGATGGAAGTTGGGGCTTCCTATTGATATACATTTTATTGAAGACAAATATTAAGAAGCGTTTGGTCATTTTTGTCCCAGGGGGCTTTCCACCTAGAATCTTTGTCTCGTCTTTATTGTTGTGCATCGTTGAATGGTGTTGATGTTTATCTGATGATAATCACAGTTAATGCTCTGTGAAGTTAAAAATATACTAATTGTTAAGAAATATTGATTCACCCCCCTCTCAGTATTTCCAACAAAAATGGCATCAACCACAAACAAACATACAAATTTTTTAACCATATAATACAAAGTAGACCATTAACTTAGGGAATGAAATTGGTTATCTAGCAAATGTCAACAATAACATGACCAAATAGTTATGCTTACAAAACAGGCCATAGACACACTGAAATATGAAGATCAAACGGTCCAAAACAATAAATTGAGCTAGTTGCTAAACGCCTCTCTATAGAAGAAGTGTTCACTAATTGTAGAAGCACACATGTCGCCAAATGTTGTAGCTATGGGGTAGCAACGCCATGCATGTTCGACGGTCAACCACTCCTTGACAAGCAATGCTCCACCATCGCTCATGCCAAGATCCTCATCATTAGTATCACCATTTATTCTTTTCATGTTGTCTAGCCTTTGCTTCTACCTCAATCATCTAGGGAAATTAGTGGACGCACCCAATTTTCATGAAATTTCCTAATCCAAGCCTTAAATTATGGTAGAAAAAGTTTAACATGCCTAATGAATGATTTTGATTTGAGGGAAGGGTACATTTTTGCTAAGGTTGTGACAAAGGAGTTCAACAATTAACACCACCAACACTGGGGCACATATAGGGCTTGGTGCTCTTGATTAAATGACAATCACATACCCTCATATGTGACAGAATCCAATGAAATGCAGCAACCCCATCTATCCCAAAATCTTGAAAACTGTTAAATCTGCTAAATATGGGATATGAAATTCTATTTTCTCCATATGAAGTCCAATGAGGTTGGAACCACTCTCAAACATCTTGAAACAATTAATGGTAATGTTAAAAATTTAAGTAATATAAACTTTTAAGAATTTAACATTACCATTAGGGAGTGTCCATGGAGCATCTAGAGAGTATTCAAGGAGCGTACAAGGAGGGTCCAAGGAGTGCCTACAGAGCATCCAAGGAGAATCCAAGGAGCGCGCTCCTTGACTCTGGGAGCATCTTTGGAAGCGCCACGCTCCCAAATAGGCAAGGAGTGTGCCCAAAAAGTCTAGAGCGTGCTCCCGGATATTGGGAGGGCGCTTCGGCTCAAAGCACAGTTCTAGGGTTGGGAACAGGGGGGTGAGGGGGATGGTTCCTTCGACACTACTAAGGACAAATTTGAAATTTTATTTTTGGCACACTCTTCCTGCCTATCTTACTGGTCTGAACATGGCAGCATTCTTTATGCACATTTTACTGTTCAGCTTTGCTGCAGGCCTTTATAATACAATTTTTCTGTTAAAAAAATGCATTTTGTATCACTGGTTATCATGGTACTTTTTCTAATATCGGTTTGGGGTTTAAAATTTAAATCTTGCTCTTAATTCTCCAAGTGACTTAAACATAGGGTGCACCCATCTTGTCTTTGCACACACACCTGAAAAGTCACTCTGAGGACCACAATGAGCCTTTTACTAACACATGGGAAATATAATTCTGCAAACAGATCCAGACTCCAGAGATTTGTTTCTGCAATTTTCAAGCTATTATACAACATACTTTGGACTTATATTGCGAAGGCAATGCATATTTTCAGCTACTCCAGCAGTTTTTTCAACATCAAACTTTATTGTCTGTTTTTTCAGTTTTGTGGGCAAAGCCTTTTTAAGGGGAAGGGCATGTGCACCTGACCACATCATCTTTCTTTCGCATTGGCTCTGTGTACATGAGATCTCTTGTACGTACATTCATGATTTTGTAATAATGTTCAAATCATAGGCATTTATAGCAGTGTTGCAAATATCTCCAATTTCTCCCAGTATGTCCAATTCTTTTATAGTTTTTCAAGTTGTCTATTTTTCTGAGTTTTTCAAGTTCAAGTTTATACTTGCCAATATTTTCTGATATTTCCAATAAGTTTCTTTCTAGTACCCAAAAAGTTTAAAAAAAAAATATTTGTAACATTGATTTATAGTATCATGTTTCCATATTTGTAGAAAAGGCGATTTCATGGAATAAGGGCCAGGCACTTTTATGCAATACGGGCCTAATCACTTAATTAGGGACACAAGCTTTAAGTTAAGGTTTC
Organism: Pinus albicaulis; assembly: GCA_034641835.2. Taxonomy (NCBI): domain Eukaryota; kingdom Viridiplantae; phylum Streptophyta; class Pinopsida; order Pinales; family Pinaceae; genus Pinus; species Pinus albicaulis. The sequence continues at coordinate 1,577,399,656 of CM076584.1, read as the reverse complement.
GGCCTCTCATTACACTTACAGTCCAAGTAGATGAGATGTGTCACGTATGTATGTATGTAATGCCAATAAACTAAGATGTAAAAAAGTTCACATCAAATGTCTGATGTAAGAAACTAACAACCAACATAAAAAAATACCAAACTAGCATAAATCCTTCTTAATCTTGAGTGGTTTCAGCACCGTCTAAACCAAAGCTATTTTTTATCCTTCTCATTGCTTAATAAATCTGGGGTTAAAATGGATATATGCTAATTGGTACAAATAGGGCTTTCCCCGTCTCATTTATCACTCTTTATGATTTTATCAATGCAAACAACCAATTATTGGTGTTTATCAGAGACTTCTTCCTCCATTATTCAGATTCATATCAGCAATTGGGAAACGACCTTCCAAGAGGAGATGGCGGGATCTACAGCAACTAAGGTCGCAATATAGATGCAAGCCAGGGATATACAATCAACCTATAATTGGTGTTTATTGTGATGTCTTCCTCCATTACTTGGAGTTGGACTCAGACCAGCAATTGAGAAACAAATTTCCTAGATGAGACACTCCGTTCTACAACAACTAAAGCTGAAAGATCGATTGTGAGACATGAATAGGATCCAAAGACCCGCAGCGTTAGGATGATGCAAGCAAGGAGGAGCAAAGGAGGCAAAGTGCAGATCAGTACAATATTTTCTTCCGTTGTGAACTTAGATCATACCCTCACCTCTTGTGAATTAAACTTCTTATAGGAGTTAGTGTCATATGGAAACATCTTGGTCCATCCGCCAGTTGACCTCGTAAACTGGTTTAATAAAATTCTATCAATCCACCCTTGAATGTAGATGACCTCACTCTTTTTATCCACCCTTGAGTGTAGGTGACCTCGCTCTTTTTATCCACCCTTGAGTGTAGGTGACCTCGCTCTTTTTATCCACCCTTGAGTGTAGGTATCCTCACTCTTTTGCCTCGTTTTGAGTCTTATTCTGTAACTATTAATTTTCCGTTTTGCTTACTTAAAAAGTTGCAGTATTATTTTATTTCAGATACAAGATCACTGCAAAGAATGATCGCTTGTGAAAGTACTGTACAAAGCTTTACGCCATGTTGATGATGATGATGGTGGTTAACGTCCACTGAGACCAATCAAACAGAATAAAGCCGACTAATGACAAAAACAGAATGTTTCCTATTTCTTGACCCACGCGATTTGGTCAAACCTAGAAACAAACTTTTGTAAGTTACTATTAAAAAAGAGTGAATCTGATTTTTGTTTTCAGAACAGCAATTAGCAAATCTTAAAACGATGTCCATGGAGTGTTGGTTCAAAGGTAAGGCTGAGCATTTGTTAGGCTATCCACCACGACTCCAAACTAGCTGAGGTCCCCTTACTTCCGGTAGCATGGTAGGGGAAAGGTGGGCAATTTTGGTGGATCTGTGACCCCTATTTTAGCGTCGTAGCCGAATATAAGACTGATTGCCCCTTTGTGGGCATGGCATGGTCTTTGAATATATTTTCTCGCATGTGACAATGAAGCATCATTAATGAAAAGGTTAAAATCTAATAGAAACATGTTAGATCGCCAATGAATATTTGCAAATACAGCAAACCTTACTTGATCAGATCAGCGACTTCACTCATAAATGCGGAAATAGCCGAACCCGACATTGTGGAAGGCGATGAAGATGAAGATGAAGACTCCTCAGCAGGCTTGTCCCCATTGTCCCCAGTCGATTTCACTTCCAAACTTTGAGCAACAGGATTTGCTGGAGCATTAGAGGATCCATGGACTGCAACCTGCTGTACAATGTGGGATAAATAAATTTCATCACTTAATTGGCAAATATGATCACGATGACAGCAACAAAAGATTTAAATATTAAGCAGAAGAAGAATCATTGCCTTACCTCGTCCACAGGTGATTTCCAGAAAGCTGGCCGAGAACCCCGACTTCGCTGTTAAAAAATCATTAATATCACAGTAAGAACTCTGTAACATTCTGTATCGAATCAAAGCACTTTCAGTACTCAGGCCCCCATACAACCACCCCGACCATATGTTATTTTTTCCTTTTTACTTCCTTTTAACAGAAACATTGGGACTATAATGCTACCAATTGGAAAACCTCAAAAATCCCTTTACTGCGGGCAATCAATTTGATGCAAAAAATAAATAGTGCTGTAGACCTGTTGCTAATCAATTTTATTATAAAAATAAATAGTCCTATAGAGCAGGGAGATCTCAAAGCATTTGTTTCTGTAACTTTAAAAGGTGCTATAGAGCACGTAGATCTTAAAGGACGTTATAGTTCTTATTATTATGATTCATCTAATTTCTACATTTAAAGAAGATGAACGAAATCTACGGATACTCGCGTCAAAAGCAACCTACCTCGAACTGTCCAGCAAAAGGCCGATCGAGGTGACTTCCCGAAAAGCTCGAAGCCAAGACCGAACCCCGTGAGCGGGCCCTGGCATTTGAAACCCTAACGTGATTCTGCTGACAGGCCGGAGAACTTAATACTCCACTGCTATTGCCGCTGTTTGCTTCTACTAACATAGGCACAGTCGCAGATGCTGTGGGAACAGTCGCCATGAGTGTTCTGCAGGAATTCGAGATATTTCAAGTTTGCTGAGACTCGAACCCGTGATCAGGCGCGCATCCAGAGCGAAGGAATGCAGCTTGGTGCTGAACAGGAGAGTAAATTTATCAGTCCGTTTGTTATTTGCAGACGGAGTTATCGACGTCGGGATTTTACGACAAATGCCGTCTATCCGATATAAACAAGGAGAGTTCATAATTAAATGTTCAATAGCATTTAAATCATTAAAAATAAATAAAATTAAAAAATATATATATAGAATTATTTAGAAATAATTATATTAATTTATTAAAAAAATTATTCTAATTTATTTAATTAATTTAAAAAAATAAATAATCATTTAGTTAAAAATTTAGTTTTTAAACATTATAATCATTATGGAAAAAGTCTTCATGTCATCTTTCATCTCTTTCTTCTATGTATTTATTAGTTAGCTAAGGAAATATGATAATATCTTTTAATAAAATATTGATTTTTAAAATAAAAGGAAAAAAGAAAATATGTTTTTTAAATATATTTTTTTAATTTTGAATATATTATATTTTTATCATATTCAATATATTATTTTGATTGGGGTGGGAAATTGAACTAATGACTTTATATCAAGAAGTGTCTTAACCGTCTATCCAAAACCTATGAAATTAAATATTAATTTAATAATTAGATATTTTTATTTTATTTTGACTCTTTTTGGTTCAATTTATTTTTATTTGATATTTGTTAGAATTTTAATTTTCAATTGTGTAATCTCCAAAGATGAAATATCTCTTAAAATACAAAGAGTAAAGGGAGCTCTACTTGAATGGTTCATGAGGCACAATACTTGCTAAGGTTTTGCAAATGGGGTAGCAAGCTAAGTGGGCTTGATTGTAAGGAAAACTCCACAGTTAAGCGCACTTGAGCCACAGGAGTTCTGGGATGGGTGACCTCTTGGGAAGTCTTGGTTACCGGGTGCAAGCCCCGGAAGTGATGATTCACCCTATGTGATTCATTTCATCAGTGTCAATCCCACTTCTTCACCCGTGTGAGCATCACCCAATGCAATGAGTGCTAAGTGGACTATTCAAAAATCATGAGAAATTAGTTAGTTACTACTACCTCTCATGAAAATGGTCATAGATAAATGACTTACTTAACACAATTGAATCCCAAAAATAATATCTAATCTACTGGAAGTGATGATTCACGCTATGTGATTCATTTCATCAGTTTCAATCACGCTATGTGATTCATTTCATCAGTTTCAATCCCACTTCTTCACCCGTGTGAGCATCACCCAATGCAATGAGTGCTAAGTGGACTATTCAAAAATCATGAGAAATTAGTTAGTTACTACTATCTCTCATAAAAATGGTCATAGATGAATGACTTATTTAACACAGTTGAATCCCAAAAATAATATCTAATCTAATATAATGCATTGCAGAAATCCCTCATACTTATTATAAAAAATAAAAAATAAAAAATAAAATAAAAATTAATTAATTAATTAATATTGAATTCATTAATGTTGAATTCATCTATACATTTAAAAAAACTAATTAAATAATTAAAATTTACAATTAAACTAAAATTTATATTACAAAGTTCTTAAACAACAACAAAAATATCTAATAATTAAGATACTCTTTTCTTTAATTAATGTGTTCATTTCTTTAATTATTAAATTTACTTAATCATGTAAAAATAAGTTTTGCATTCTTCACACTAAATTCAAATATACAATAAAATATCTAACCATTGTACCTTAATTCAAAAGATGAGCACCCTCAAAATAAAGATGTCTTAATATTTTGAGATATTTTTCCTCTAAATCAAATCATTAGCTTCATATTAGATGTGACTTATAACTTCTCACATTTATTAATAACTTTACTTTAATGATTTATCATGGTTTAAAAAATAATGTTTTTAATGATATGAGAGTTTTTATTTAATATTAAATATTTCAAGTTTATGAATAAAAGGTGATTGGGTACTTTGTTAAAGTATTTTTTGATGTGAAATTAATAATTTAATTTTCGATCTAATTTAAGTGATATATTGGACAAAATAAAAATATAGTTTTATCAAATTTACACAAATATATATATATTAAAATTAAAATTAAACAACTAAATAAAATTTTAGATTTCATACCATTTTTAATTTATTTTTAATAAAATTTATGTTTGTATTATATTTAATTATATAATTCATTTTAAGTAATAAAATTATAACCTTATGTAATTTATTTTCTTAATTTATTAATTTTATTTGACAAGCAAATTGATTTTGTAGAAAAATTATGTTACATTTTATATGTTAAATTTCTTTTAATTTAATTTTTAATTATATAAATTTTCAAAAAATAAATAATAGAAAATTTTGTTGAAATTGTACAGATTGTGACGTAGAAAAAGAAACGAGTTGAAAAGTTCAAAGAAATCAATTGGTTGTGGGTGCCCACACAATAATTTCTCAACCAAAAAGGTCAATATTTTAAAAACTTGAAATGGAAAAGAAATAATAAATTCAACAAACTTTTAGAAATGTGGAAATGGAATCCATCTTTTAAAAATCCAAACCTTTTTAAGAAAAGCATTTCAATTCCTAAATGAAAAACATTTCCATAACTAAAAGGGAAAAGAGAAGATAAATTTGATTGCCGTAGTCTAACTAGCCAGAGGAATCGCCCTGAAAATCATGAAAATTCCGATAAGATTTTCAGAAAATCTGGCAGGAATTTTTCTAAATCCATGTTATAACTATCAAAGTTTAATATTTTGGGTGTCCTACAGGTTTTTGGTGGTCCTGAATCCATTTCCAATGTCAAAATCAGGATTCAAACACTGTTTCTGCAAGATTTTTTAAATTTTTTTGGTCCTGAATCCATTTCCAATGTCAAAATCAGGATTCAAACACTGTTTCTGCAAGATTTTTTAAATTTTTTTGGCCCGGATTCCGGCCAATTTTGACCGTCTGGGCAATTCCTCCGGCTCGTTAGACGACTCCAATTTTATTAACTAAAAATTTTAACAATTAAAAATTCAAATTTTATTTTAAAATAATCATAATTAATATATATTTATTTAAATTCAATTTTTATGATTATGGTTGTTCATTGAATTTTGGATAAATGATCAGGTGTTTTGTTAAGGCATTTGTTGAAGTAAAGTTACTGGTTCAATTCCCCATATCAAAGCGATATATTGAACATGATGAAGATGTAATCCTGTCATAAATTTGATCGTATCACAGTTTTTTTATTGTAATTCAGTTAAAAACTTTTCAAAAATTCATAATGGTAAAGTGTCTTTTTTGTGGAAATGGATTCGATTAAAAACTTTTCAAAGAATCAGAATGCTAGAGTGTCTTTTTTGTGGAAATGGATTCAGCACCATCGATAACCCCTTAAGCATCCAAAATCCTGAAATTCCTGAAATTTAACAATGTAACCTAGATTTTCAAAAAAATCTACCTAATGTGATCATAATCTTACCAAAATTTCCATTATTTTCCAGACTGTTTTTTTTTAAATGGATTCAATACCATCAATAACCCCTCAAGCACCCAAAATCCTGAAAATTAACAACTATAACCTAAATTTTCAAAAAATCTATCTAATTCGATCATATTTACATTATTTTCCAAACTAATTTATAATTTTTTTTAAACTATACCTTACACAATAACAAAAACATTTTATTTAAATTCAAGTTTTAAATAAACTTTACAAAATATCAAACCAATTGAATAAAACTTATACAATAGAATTTCATTTCTATTATTATACTAAACAATACAACTCTAATAATTTTTAAATAAAAAACTTAACCATTCCCATAATAATAATAAAAGCAAACATTACTTTCTTAATTTATATATTATAATCTTCAAATTCTTTACCCCAATAATTATAAAATGAAAACTTTAATTTATTTGAACACTATATATTGTTACCTTCGAATGTTGTACCTCCCATAAATTGAACAATAACATAGATACAATCTTGGTTTGGAGGCTACCAACTCTACACAATACTCCAACTAACTAACTTTGAAAATATTAATATAACATTTATAATCTCTTTATTAAGAAAATGATGTCAAACTACTCGTAGGTGTCACTTCATTTACTTGTATATATTTTTGCAGTTGTTGAAGTTATAAATGAGAGTAGTTGAGTAGAGTCCAACTAACTTATCTAATTCCCAACAAACAAATCCAAGTTTCCACTCACATTTACTTGGTGTTTATTGAATGATTATTATAATATAGCCACCAATATGGCAAGTTTAATATGTGTGATATTCTACATGTTATTTGTGTGATTCTTAATCAGTAGGGAGAGGCTTTCATTATTTTCCATTCATTTAAATTTATTTTCATAACATTATTTAAGTAAATGGTTTCTCATACAAATATTTTTTATATTCATTTTATTTTTATTTTTATTTAGTTAAATCAGTTTTTTATTAATCATATTGGATTTCCAAAAAAAAAAATCTAAAAGATACTTGAAACTAACAAGCTATTAATAACGTCAAGTCCTGCTAACACAATCAGTTGAGGATGGGCCTCGTCAGCGAGGCGACTCGGATCAAACCTCACGGGGGTGGTTATGCCATGGGCTAGGTGGAAGAGATATGCATAAATTCCAGTCAGTATAAGGGCTGATGCGGCCCAGGCTAGGTGCAATCCCCGGGTGAATTTGACGCCTTAGATGCCATTGGGTCACGGCTTCTTAGGCCACAAGTCAAGCCTGGAGGATCACAGACAACAACAAAATACAAGCTATCAATAACAAATAATCAAAAAACACAAGCACCATTCTAGCCAATTTATGTTTTACAATATTTTGCTATTTCATTTATTAATGGAAATTGGGTTTTCGCCATATTATTGTGCTTTATGTTATATTTCTCGTTTTTTCATCTCCTTTCCTTCCTTTCAGTTCATTGCTTGCACAACCCACATCAAGTGTTGAACTACCACTTCTTTAATATGGGGATATTGAGCAAGAGTTTCTCTATTAAGAGTAATAGATTTTATGTTATTTCTCCATTGTCTCATTTTCGCTTAATTTTGAAAAAACCATGGGTTCATGTCCCATGTTTGAAGCCATAAACTTCTTAATTTCAACCTCTACAATTCTTCTTCTTCCTTTAAGGTCTTATGCTAAAAATCAAATTTGTTGCTTTCGTCTTGCAAGACCTCCAAAGGAACGGATTCTTGGATTCTTGTTTTGTTCTTTGTTGTATGTCTTCTAGTTTGACTTTATATTGGAGAATTACTTTCTCCAAATCATGATGGTTTTCTTTTGCCCATTGTTTCAAAGCTATATTTACATATTTAATTTGTTGTTCCCATGTAAAAATTGGGGAACTAGAGACCCATTTCCCCCGTGCATTAGACACCACCTCCAAGAATCCCTGCTTCTAGATCAATCAAGGGTTAAAAACAAATGAAGTGGACCGTAAACAGCATTAAGATGAATATTTAAAGCAATTAGTTGATGTCTGATCCTCCCCATGCAAAAATCTAGATGAGAAAAAAGATTGTTGAGCTAATAAATCACTATGGACTCAATATTTTCCAAACTATGCTACAATATTCCCCAAACCCACATGCTTGTTGCTCTAAGTGAATTTACTATAAATTAGTTTGCTATCCATTAAGTCCAAGCTATACATGAGGCCATCCAACTTCTCCTCAAAAGGGTCTCTAACAAGAGAGCCTCTTTTTTTTTCCCAAAGATAAGGAGTTGTGTTAAAATCTCCCCAAAATATATAGTTTTGTTTAAACTTTGAATCCCCGAGAGTAATTAAAGATGACGAGCAAGATACCTTTTTCCTTATAAGTAAGTGGCATGTAAACATTGACAATACAACATACCATTTGACTTGGAAAATGAATCAAGCAAGCAACAATCCAATGGAGATGAAACGCATTGCCTACTAATCAAGTCCCTTGTTAAGGTTAGTAGAAGGAAATCATTATGATGACCTTCTACGAATCTAGCTTGGATAGTCACTTTATGGAGATGGGGTTTAAATTTTTCGCTTTATTTCACCTTTATGAAATTCAAAACAAATTATGTCATTGCGTTCATCTCATCAAGACGTTTCCAACAATATAAAATTTGTCCCAATCCAGCTCCAAGATCATAAAATATGGTCGATTGAAGATATTGCCAATTAAATAGCACCACACCGCATGGAGCCCTTGTGGTTTCCCACGTCATAAGTCACATGTCAACTGCCAACTCACTAGTACTATGGGTCACGGGTTGACCCACCTCGTCATCTCACAAGGCTCAATGGGAGGACTTAAAAACATACATATACATTAAATTAACATGAAAACGAAAAATTTTTATCTTCCTAGAGTCTGTCTCGTTGAAGGTTTAATGGTGGGCAACGAGGGAGACGTTGGGGTGACTCAACTTCAGGGTAACATAGTATGAGGGCCCAGTTGACTGTGGGAAGGCGAGAGAATGAACCCCGAGTGAAACGAGCCACCACCGTTTCTTACGCCATCCCGAAAGGAGGTCTCTGGAAGGAAACGCAAGTGCATTTCTAGGAGTAGGTCGGGGTGACGAGGCTCCAAGCTCACGTGGAGGGAAAAGCATGAACGCCCAATGGGAAAACACTGAGAGTGGCCATCCATCTACCGAAGTGTCCCGGGCACTTGAAGGAAGAGTAGTAGAGTCGAGGTGACGTGTCCTAGAGGACCACAATCACAAAACTTGGTCACATGCAGGAGGAGTTAGGGGCGTCACGATCCATGGTAAGTTTGCAAAGGCGTTGAATGTTAAATGTCAAGGTCATATTCCATACACCATTGTCACCAAGTGCCATAGCACCATAAAAGCAGCACATAGGACAGTAGTGGACAGTGGGGAGAGCAGCACAGAGGACAGGGACAGTGGGCAGAGCAGCAAGGGAAGAGCAGCTAGTTTTCAGTGGACAGTGGGCATAGCAGCTAGTTTTCAGTGGACAGTGGGAAAAGCAGCAAGGACAGAGCAGCAAGTTTTCAGTGGTCAGACCAATGGATATTGAAGAGTTAAGCATAAAACAAAGGGTCAGTTTTGGGCAGAGATTTTGATTTCCCTTAATATCATCATGACAATGGGACAAAAAACTTTAGAACCCGTGGAAACAAATGATATAGGGCAAGTGAAAATTGCCTCATCAACGAAAACTGGGAAGTGGGTTTGGGTCAATGCCAAACAATATCAGGGCATTTTAAAAAGGAGACTAGCTCGTCTAAAATGGGATCAAACAAGGAAAAAAATGTCTCAAAGGGAGAGTATTGTTTGCAAGAAACAGCATTCAAACAAGTCTTCTTCGCAAACATGTGGCAACAAGTCCAAAGGAAAAGAAAAAGTTAGTGATGATTATGATTTATATAGTCCCACATCCACACCTCTCACTTGGTCATCTGATCTTTATGTGAAAGAACTCCTAAATGTAAAAGAAAGGTTGGAAGTAGTAGAAGCTAAAGAGCTGGAAAGAGATTGTACAATCCATATAATAACAGCTGAAAATCAGGCTTTAGCAGAAAGCAACAAAGTTCTGAAGGAACAAGTGTCATTACTGCAGGAAGCTCTATGAATAGGGAAAATAGAATGGCAACGCATGAAAGCAGAGGTGCAAAACATGAAGAAATTTGCAGTGGAGAATACAGAGGTGATGAATGTGAAGCCATCTTAGGATAAGGGGAAAGTAGTTGCTCAAATAGACAACAATGAAGAAACATCAACAGAAGGGAGAAAAGGAGATCCCACAAAACTTTCCAAAACTTGGGCTCAAGTTATTAGCAATTATGCTAAGAGGGAAGGAGAAACAAACATTCAGGTTAACAACATGTAAGATAGAGAAAGCAAGGAAAGACTGGATAGAGCAACAAACATAATTATTAAAGGGGTGAAGGAGTATGGGAAAAATGAATGTACTCTTGACCTTGCAAGAGACTTCTTGAAAGACAAGCTCCAATGGCAAGGACAAATATGTCAAGCATGGAGAGTAGGTAAGCCTAAGGGTGAGAGAGCCAGGCCCATAAAAGTCATCATGCCCAACTTGCGTGATAAAGATATCATTCTAAGCAAGAAATAACTCTTAAGGGGTTCTCGGTTTTTTCTAGAAGAAGATTTAACTGTAAGACAACAAGAGGAAAGGAGGGATGAAATGACAAAAGTTAGGGCAGCAAGAGATGAGGGAAAAAGAGCATGGATTTATAAAGGTAAAGCAGTGATTGCGCAATTTGGACCTCCTTCCAAAGCAAGGCAGCAAAATGATAACAAAGAAGGGCAGCAAACTCTTTAGCAAGAAATGAGGAAGCAAGGTCATTATGGGCAAGCAGGGACAAAGACTCAACTGTGAGTCTTGCATGTCAAAACAAATAGCAATCAAGTCTTACCCAGGTTTCCTTAAGATTAGTTTGTTGGAACTGCAGGGGTTACCCATGGAGGCGAGGACCTAGGTTAGGGCCTATTGCGGAAGGTAGAGACATAATTTGCGTCATAGAAACACATGAGCATGAAGGGTGTAAGACACCTTTGTTTGAAGGGTACTGGAAGATAGCAATGTGGAACAAGGCAGCAGGGAATGGCAAAGGGCACGGGGGTATCATGGTATTAGTAAGAGAAAAAGAAGGTCGTTTCATTCAGCTAGAAAAAGAAGACCCAAATAAGCAATTTGTTTGGCTTAAAATATCAGAAAATGGAAATCACATTAGAATTGCAGCATGCTATTTTGCACCGCAAGTTTCAAAAATCTACAAAAGTAGAGGGCTTGACCACAAAGATCCCTTTGCAGCCCTAAAAACAGATATTGTAATATATTCTCAGCTAGGTGAAGTCCTTATAGTGTGGGATTTCAATGCTAGAACTGCAAGTGAACAAGCTAGCATTCTTTGTTGTAAAGAAGACAGTGACCCTATCTGGCTTACAGAAGAGAGTAATCATCAGTGGGAACGAATTTTAGAGGATAAAGGCTGCAATCTCTTTGGAGAACAACTTCTTATGCTATGTGGGGCCTTCGATTTAGTCATTTGTAATGGTTTGACTAGATGGGAAAAGTCCGGTAATTTCACTTGCAATACTTACAATGGAGCAAGTGTAGTAGATTATGTAATTTGCTCACATAGTTTGTGTGAGAAAATGGAGGAAGTGTTGATTGGAGATCAAATTTGGGACTTAAAATCAGATCACAAGCCAATCTATTTAAGTTTCTCTTGGACCGGAAAAAAGCAATTAGGGTCAAAAAATCAAGGTGTTCAACAAAATCCCCCAAAGGGCAGAATTCTTTTGAATCCAGAGAATTGTAATACCTTCAAAATAATGCTAGAGAGGCTCTTCAAGAAGGAGGAAATCCCATCTCATGGCCTTCATAGTCACAGATTAACACATTTAATTCAAAGTGCACTTGCGGAGTGCAAAAGAGCAAAAATTAAGAAGTCTGAAACAAATTGCTTTCCGGTTAATGCTTGGTTTGACGAGTAATGCAAAAAGGCAAGGAGAAGGTGGAAGGAATCAAACACGGATGGCATAAAGCTCAAAGCTTACAAGCAGACAGTAAAAAAGAAAAAAGCTGATTTCATGGTTTCAAGGAGAGAAGAACTAATCTTCCTCGGGAAAAATAACCCCAAATTATTTTGGAAGGAGCTCCAATCAAAAAAGGTGCAAACTGAAAACAACATTACAGCTTCTAAATGGTTTGACTATGCAAGACAACTTTATGAGCAAGATCCCAAGGTTGACCCTCCTCCCTTGGTCAACACAGACACAAAACTCTTCACGGTGCAAGAAGTAGAGATGGGTATCAAGAAGTTGAGCGCTGGAAAAGCAAAAGACTTAGATGAACTCCAAGCAGAGTATCTAAAGTGGGGCTTAAAAATTCTTTCACCTCACATCACAAAATTTTCAACAACATCTTACAGCAGGGGTTCCCCACAGATTGGACAACTAGTATGGCAATACCTCTTTTCAAGAGCGGTGACGTCAATAATCCCTCCAACTATAGAACCATAATGATAAACCCCTTGTTTGCAAAGTTATTTGGAAGCATGTTAGAAAAGAAAATTAGCAAGTGGGCAGAAGAAAGAGATAAACGTGCTAAAGGGCAAGCAGGTTTTAGACCTAAACATTCCACAATTGATCATTGTATAACTTTAAGGCACATCATTGAAAAAGTTTGGGAAAAAAAGGAAGAATTTTTCTGTTGCTTTGTTGATTTTAGAAAAGCCTTTGACACGGTTCCTAGGGATAAGCTTTGGGGCAGAATGGAGGAACTCGGGGTTCCCAAGCATTTGAGAGCAGCTGTGCATAGGTTGTACGAACAGGTGAAAGTCAAAATCAGAACTTCAGCTGGCATTTCTGAAAGTTTTAGAAGTGATATCGGGGTCAAGCAAGGTTGCCCATTGTCTCCTACCCTTTTTGGGTTATATATTGACAAGCTTGAAGAGTGGCTAAATTCGCAAGGGGGTGACGGTATCCATTTGGGCAAGTTCGTTACCAAGCTTCTTTTTTATGCAGATGACCTTATATTGATTGCTAAATCGGCTCTTGGTTTGCAAGAGCATTTACGTTCCCTTGAGCATTTTTGTAGAAGGGTTGGGATGCAAGTCAATATTAGCAAAACGAAAGTAGTGGTTTTCTCTAACAAAAGAAAGCATAACCAACATAAGTTCTATTTTGAAGGCAGCATTCTGGAAGAAGTTGCAGGCTACAAATACCTCGGAATTGACTTCAACAGAAATTTAAGTTGGGATGGTTGTAGAAAGAAAAGAACTTTAGGGGGTTGGAAAGCATTTTATGCTCTTCAAAACAGGTGTAGAGAGGCAGAGCTGTGGGACTGGAAAACCACCCTAACTCTTTTTGGGCTTCTAGTGATTCCAGTGATTCTTTACGGTTGTGAACTATGGGCCAGCAGCACAACCAAGATGCAGTGGAAACAAATTGAGAAAATTCAGAAACGTTTGATTACAAACAAATTCAAAATTAAAAGTGCAGTTCCTTATGCTATCCTGTTAAGTGAAACAGGGGCTGCTCCTATTGAAGCAATTGCTATGGTGCGAGTCATAAGGTATCTGAAAAAAAATTGAGCAAATGGAAGAGGGTAGATGGCCTAAGGTGGTGTTTAGTGACAGATTTTGCAAAAGACAGAAGACTTGGATGCGGAAAAATAACAAATGGTTTAGTAAATGGGGTATTTGCTTGAACATGTGTCCTACAAACAGTAAAGAGATAAAAACTTTTGTTATGGATAAATTCCACGAACATACTTGGAAGAAAGAGCTAGAGAGAAAGAAGAAGTACTACATAGAAGAGTTTAACCCCATGCATAACCATCAACAAAAGGCGTACATAGGGGCTAATATTTCTTGGAGATCTAAAATTCTTATTTCTCAATTAAGGACTAATTCTCATCAACTCCTTTGTGAAACAGGGCGCTGGAAAAGGCCAAAAGAAATGTGGGAAGAAAGAGTATGTATTTTTTGCTCCTCCGGAAAAGTGGAAACAGAAAAACATTTCATTTTAGAATGTGAGGCCTTCAAAGACACCAGGGAAAACTATGCAGGTATTCTGGCAGCTAATTCTTGGGATAAGCTATTCAGCGAAGAGTTTGTTGATAAGCTGGGAGCGGTCATTGTAAAACTTCACAGGAAAAGGGCCGAATACAAGAGTCAGATAGAAAAGCAAACTGTCCCATAGGCTATTTTTAGCCTCGTGGACATTAAAAATTCTTTCTTTCTTTCTTTCTTTCATAGAAATGAGGCTTCACTAAGGGGAAGGACAATAGTATAAGGCATAACCTTGTGCACTGAGTAAACGACATGTCCCTACGCTCGTATTTGAGCACCTTCCCCGCTCCACAGTCATGATTAAAACATGTATGAAGGGGATTAAATCCCACATTTAGGTGAAGGGAGAGTTTGTGTATAACATGGGAAATTATATGTATATATATATGCGTGGATATGGCCTCCCCATACACGTAAATCGTTATCCTTCTTGAACTTGCAATTATGGAATGAGTCTTGATAGTCAATTTTGTGAGAAATACGATAAAAGAACAGGGACTTTCCTATTCATAATTATTGAGCCTCTTTAGACCAAATCCAAGCTCACAAAAACTCAGACGTCTGCAATCCTCGTAGATTGATAGTAATAAGTAGAGAACAAGTTCAAAACAATATGGAGATCTACTCTCCCCATGGAATGATAAAAAGTATAAAATGAGCTCATGAATGCATATAAGAATCCTTGAAATTAACAAAAATTCTCATAAGAAATCAACATTCCTTAACGATGGAAGAAATCACATTCCATATTAGGTCGCAAGCATAAATCAGCTAATTAAATCAATGTCAATACAAACCTTCACCCAACACAGTAAACACATTTTAAATATTCAGGTGCAAGAGCTCAAGTAACACTCATCTTATGATTTGAAAGGTCTGGAAATGGAGATCGAGACTGCAACTCTCCATCCAACCATAGATAAGCTACAACCACTTTCACTTGTAGTGTCACCCCCAATCCAGATTGCAAATCTTGAAGTGGAGTGCTTTCAGAGAACTTTTAACCAATCAAATCAGCTAAAACAATATGTCACAAGGGCACACTTCTTTCATCCACTAGCTACACACATTATATTGCACATTCTTCAGGCATGTTCATATATGTGTCAACATACCATAATGTAAATAACTTTAGCTCACTTTCAGGAGAAGATGGTCCATAATAAAGGAAGGTTCATCAGTGGATAAGTTGTTGATGGGTAAAGAGATAGCACTCCAAGTGGTTCATCAGTGAGTCAAGCACCATAATTTAAGCCCCAAGGAAACTCCTAATGGTTCTTTAGCCCTCGCAAGCACCTGAGTGACTCTCCCCAGTCCAATAGGATCATCAATCCACAAGATTCCCATGGGTTCTTCGGCCCTACATGCAAGCCACTTATCTCTATGAATCTTATGCCCAACCAGCCACTAAGAGGTTTCTTCAACGGGTTCTTAACTTCTCTCCAATACACAACAACAACAACAACTGATATTTTTCTTTCTCTGTGATCTTTCACAACAATTTTTATGCTTCTTCTTTGTGTTTTTCCTTCCTTTTTTTGTTGTCTTTTCCATGCAAGAGAGAGATTTCTCCATGTTTTTCCCTCTTGTAAAAACCCTCTATGCCTGATGTCACAAGAGAAAATATTAACCAAGGGATGTCACAGTCCTCTCCCCCTTGGGGGAACACTATCCTCGGTGTTCTATAATTTTAAAACAAAATATGCACAGTTGATATGGAGTTTTATAAGCATAACTTTGTACATCATTTACAATGTATTCACAATTTTCCTTACTCAAAAAATAAGAAAGGATATGTTCCTCTCATCTCGTCAGTCATTTTTTATGTGGCTTCCTTGGGCCCAAAGTGTTTCCATTTCACTTTGACTTACTCAATTGCTTGATTTCAGAGCATGAGCTTCCTCCACTCTAGGATGCGTAGAGGTTTTGGTTGGAACTCTCCCTCTGGTTTTGTAACAACCCCCTCCTAATCCTCACTGTTGTGGTTTCTATAGACAACCTCTGAGTTGAGAAAGAGATAAATTCCTAGGACATATTAAAGTGTTTGAATGATATATTCGTGGTATTCAAGATTTAAAAATAAGATGACTTAAACCAGTTCAGATATCCTATCCAAAGGAAGGATTAATTAACACACATTGTGTGCACTCTTTTCAAAAGAGTTAACACTCATATTTTGAGGCCTATAAATAGAAAGTGTAGCTCAATTGGTTGTTGCAGTATACATGGAAAGTAAAACATAAGGAAAGGAAATCAGTGCAAAGGGTTTATATCACAATCCTATGCACTAAATTATAACATAAATATGGAAGTGAAAGAGGGGCGAACAACTTTATGAATATCATGATCGCCTGCTAACGTCGATGATGTGTTGGCGTGGTTGGTGGCAGACATGGTCCCCACCCTCCAGCGGGGTGAATAAATGGGTCTGGTAGCGGAGTTAGACCCCCTAGAGTTGATCCTGGTCATTGATCGGTCGCACCCGCTTGGCTGACTTTGACCTTTTGAGGGCTAGTGTCAACTTATATGTCATGTTAGTTACCCCTCTGAAATGCTTCTTGGACCTAATATATTTGGGATAGACGGTGATCCGCCTAATCACTACTCGTCGGTTAAAATTTCTTGTACAAAATGTGGGGGTGGAGCCCATTGTATTGGTCGTTTAACCCTTCCTCTCTTTTTTGTCTTCTCCACTTTCACTAATGCTCCACCTTCAAAATTGCTTCTATTATTTGAGCTTGCAAACCAAAATCCTTTTCAAATCAACCATTTTAAGGAAACATATAGAGCACAACACTCACCATAACACCAATTAAGAGGAGGTGGTTACTACGCTGACCCAAGATCCAAGGTGTAGTTACGGAAATGCGGTCTAAAAATTTTGATCATTTCAACTTACTTAAAACCTTAGTTTGAAATCACCATTGCATTTGTCTCGTCGAGACGACTTCAGTGATATAGAAATTTACCTCAATCCATCCTTCAGATCATGAGATGTGACCTTTGAAGTTCTGGAGAATCAAATAGTGCCACCTCATCACCCAAGCCACATGGAAACCACGTGGCTATACCCCCTCGTTATCTTCCCAATACCACATAGAAATTACTTTTTGGTTGCAAACCCTCTCATGGGTTTGGATTCCACACCTTGTGTTATGCTTTATCGCAAATCTTATACATATATACATGAACACACACACACATATACATATTCTACTGACTACTTTTAAAGTTTTTAGTTGTCAGAAAAATTATCGTCTTCCATGCTCTCTTACCTAGCCTTTACAATCGTATGCTCGTCGTTTTGCTTTGGGGTTGACCCATTGGGCTGACCCATATGTGGGTTCACGAGTGGCTTGTCAGGTGCGTGTGTATGCCACCACAACCTTGCTCACATCATCCTGCTCATATTTAAAGTGCGCTCCTTTGGATTCCCTTTGGGGAGAGTCTCCCTAGATGAGTTGTCCTATGGGGACCTCCCGCTCTTATCCTCCACCAATCACCACATCTTTTGTTGCCAACTCCTCTTGGGCTTAGGTTTGATGTGGGTCCACCCTTCTCTGTGTGCCCATGCTTGTGATTAGTCCTGGGATTTTCATCATGCTTGCAACTCTGGTGGTCCCACTCATGCCATGTTAGGTCAGCCCTCATCAACCTGAATCTCCCCTTTGAGTGACATGGTGTGGGATTTTTGGATTCTACCACTTTGGGATCACATCATCTTGATCCCTTGCTTAGTTGTCGATTGCCTCCCATTCAATCTTGGTCACTCATTCACCGAAATTGCATTAGGTTAAGTTTGTGGTCTTGTGACTAACAATCTGGCCTAGAAGCCAGCCCTTGCTCAATTAGATATATCTCATCACAACCATGTGAAAATTTTTAAATGGGCTAAGGATAAGGACTCTCCCTGAGTCATTGCAAAGGGACTCGACCATGGCTCGACCACATTTGTTCTCCAATTGCTTATACTCACACCATAATTAAACATCGCTTATTATGACTATGAAGCACACAATGGTGTTATCCCTTCTTAGCTTATGACCAGTTCATCTCCTAAAGGTCTTTAATGGGAAAAAACAAATAATATGAAGGGACCTGCCCATTTATCCCTTCATATATTTGCGGTCTCCCTTGATGATCAAGTAAACATACCAAAACCTATGCATGTGCCTAACATCACACAAAAGAGTATAAGTCCATAGGAAAAACTTCCATCATGCCTGTGGCATGGAGGAAGTTTCATTCCCGTCCAAATAGTATCAAACAAATTCCTCCAACTCCTAAGGCAATCTCGTCCTCAATAGAGGGAACAGATCTCTCTCGACTCTATGCTTTGGAAAGAGTGAAGACACCGATTAAAACTTAGGGTCTGCATTATTGGAAGATTGAGAGAAACATGCGTATAAAATGAACAAGTTTACAGGAAAGTGAGGAGAGATGGATCTCCAATACGCTACCTCGGACTATATGCAGTGAACAGTAGACTTATTTTTTTTAAAAAGCTCATGAAACAATGCCATCCATAATACCAAACTTAAGGTTCACTCTAGCTTGAACTCTTATTAGTATGGAATTATAAATCCTGAACCAGAAACCTAAAACCAGGGTATACATTATTGAATGCATGGAAGAGAACACCATTGAAAGTTACATGTCAACAAGGATAAAAGAGGAGAAATCCTCAATTTCACTCTTTAACATAAGCAATGCTAATGCAAGCTTGAAATTCCTGTAGTCATCATATTATAATAAAGAAAAATGCTCATGCTAAACATTGTTGTAACATAGTCAACATTATTTACATGTTATTCCAGTTCCTTCAAGCATTAACACGACACATTAGTCACTCTTGTAAATAATAATAATGTAGACATGCCTCGTGTAGTGATAACACCATCTCAATTAGGAATGAAAAAAATATTGTATTGTGAATAGTAAGCACAATAGCACTTATCATAAGCAGTGCAAAAATGTTCCAACTAAGAGTACGACTCTAACTCTCCACCCAATCGTAGACAAGCTACAACCACTATTACTTGTAGTTGTCACCCCCGAGCCAGATTCTAGCGCTTGAGATGGAGTGCTTTCAAAGGGAAGCCTTGAACGAGTGCACAACTAAACCATAACACCACCAGGCCATCATGCCTTCATCCCCAAGGCAAGCCACTGCTCTTTTGTATTGTTTATGCCTGAAAAGTTTCATTAGGGCTCTTCAGTTGGTTTATAACTATCTTCAGGGCTCATCAACGCAATTTAGGCTGCTACCCTTATGCCTCTTCTTCAGAAGTTATAAAATTCCACTTTGTCTATCTCGTTTGCAATTTCTGCGTACTAGGAGTTCTTCTCCCTCTACATATGTCATGTTTGTATTTGCTCCTCGATACCCCTCTAGAGTGCATGTGTCATGGGTTCCATAACTCCCCCTTTCTCTCCACCAACTGCCTTCTTTTCCACAGTGACACAACATCCCCTCCTTTTGGACAACATGGCCCATGTTTCCTTAATGTTTTATGTCATGTTCTTATTGGCTAAGGTAGTCAAAGGACACTTGCCCCTGTCCCTTTTCTGCTAATTAATTTATGGCATAGTCAGCCCACTCAACCAACTAGGACTGATATCTAAAAAAACAATTCCCTCTAGGAAACACTTGCCTTGAGTAATGGAATTTGTGTCCCTCTGTCAACCTTTTGTTTTATAACAATATTTGCATTGCATATTTTATGATAAGAAATTGGTTTGTTACAACCCCCCCCCCAGCGTAACATTGTCATTCGCGTTCAATGACACATATACAATGAAACACACTTGAAAAATATAGATATTTTTTCATGGAGCTTTATAGACTCAACTCTTTGCAACATTTGCAATGTTCCATGCATTTACTTACACGCTTGAAAAATAGAGATATTGTTTCATGGAGCTTTATAGACTCAAATATTTGCAACATTTACAATGTTCCATGCTTTTACTTCAACCAAAAAACAAGATATGAGAAACATAAAGTTAGAATTCAACCATGTCATAAAATTATGATAGACATTAAGTCATAATTCATACATTTTTCATTAATCCTCTTTGCATTGTTTGGATGCATTAGGTGTATCCATACCAACTTGGATTATTCTTTCTCAGTGTTTCTATGTTAAGCCCTTCGTTCCCTCAATGAATAGTTTTACCTCAATATTTCTTGACACACCCCCATTATGTGTCTAACCCCTGTCAGCTATGCACATGGCTAAGAACCCCAATTTATTTTTCGGACATCCCTTCTTTTCTTCTCGGTCCCTCGGGCCATATGGTTAATCACTCTCCATGGAGTAACTCACCTTCCAAGTTCAAGCATCCCCTTCTATGATTCTCAGTCCCTTGGGTGATCCATCACTTGGCAAGGGTTCCTTGCACCGAAAGGAGTTCAAATCCATGGCATATACCTGCCTCCTAAATTATCATACCATGCTTCATGGTGATCAATGGGCACCATTGAGTACTAGTGTCCCACAATGGCTTTGTTCCTGAAATATTTTACTTTTAACATATTGTTGCCATTCCACCTTGCGGTTAACTTCGTTCATTCAAATAAGCAATCCTATATCAATTCCTACACCATGAACACACATATTTCATGAGACTAATAATAAGGAAAATGTGATCATTTTAATCCATACCTCATTAGTAGTTTATTCATGGGGTGAACTTGGAATTCTATTTAATTCCTGTCACAACAAAACCAAGGTAGCTCATAATTCAAACCATCATAAATCAAAATATTAAATTAGATTCATAATTTAAAAGTTATAGTATCAATGAAATATTGATACTTATCTTAATTTTATATTTGTTGCTTCCTTTACACACATTAGATTAGTAGCTCGTCCCGACAAGCATCCTGTACCCTTTTCCCTTTATTGTACACACATTGGATCGGTTGTCATCCTGGAAAGCACTCAGTTCCTTCTCTTCTCTTTGACCATGTAGACACAATAGATCGATTTCCAAGCTCGGCAAGCACTTAGTGCCTTCTCTTCTCTTTGACCACATACACACACTAGATCTGTTGCCAAGTTTGGCAAGCATCTAGTGCCTTCTCTTCTCTTTGACCATGTACACACACTAGATCGTTTTCAAATCTCGACAAGCACCTAGTGCCTTCTCTTCTATTCTCTTTGATTTCAAATTTACTAAGTGGTTCATTGACCCCGAGGCGAGCACTAACAAATAAATATACATAAGCCCAATCATTGCCATGTGAATATGGGCACTGTCAAACTAGGTAGTTAATACCAACCAAGTAGTCTTCTTTCGATAGGAATATATGTGTATTCCACACTTTCATAGGCCCAGGTAGTCCCACACCTGCCTATTCCATACACATTACGCAACACATACACGTATACACAGTGTACCACAACACATACACATACACATGATATAGACAACAAATTCACATAGACAATAGACATAACACAGTACGACATGTACGCAATAATGTTGATAATCCAAAGACCACATTGTCTTTGTTCTTAGACACCAGGAAACACTGCATGTAGTGTCTTTCCCCACAAGTCGCAGATTATATTGCTTTCATTTTGTTGTTATATCCTTCACCATTCCTTGTTTATAACATAACATGGAAATAATTTATAAATCATGTTCACGTGATATTAAAATTATAGCCCAGTCAATACCACTTTTTTCCCTCTTGATTCCTCATTAACGAGGAACCTTTTCATTCCATTCACATCTGCATTAAATAATTTTAAATAGTCCCTATTGTTGAAAAATCAATACTAGTAGATTAAGGTTTGATTCCTTCTTTCTTTATAATTACTTGTCAATTATGTTGGCTCATTTTACTTCTTTGTTATATTATCTTTCATCAAGAAATTAACACATTATGTGTGTATGAAGATCACAAAAACACGATACACAAAATGTAAGCATTCTGCGAGGGAAAATCTCCTCTCTATGGGAAAACCTAGTCAAAATTCTCTTCCTTCAATAGTTTTCCTTCAGACTCGTCAACCTAGACATAGACCAGACCTTCCTCCACACCAAGTCAATCCTTCCAAACCTTTGACCTTGTAGCAGCAACAATTTAATCCCGACAACTTGGACTATGCAACAACATGCAATAGCACGCAGTAACTGGCAAGAGAAACAGTAAAAAGACTTCGATTTTGATTTTCTTATTTTCTTCTTCCTTGACCAAACTCACACTTCTTTTGGCCTCCTTCTCCTACTTCACACTTTTCCCAGCTACTTCTTGAAATATCGAACTTAAGTGAGTGAGTGTATCCAAATGAATTTGATCTGCTCCAATATGTAGGCTCCAGGTGAGGTCGAATTGCCTAGATTGAGGCCGACTTGATCTCCTTTAGACCAACTTGGTGTGGAGGTGACATAATACATCTTTGACTCAAAAATAATTCTTTTTACATGATTCGAAAGCCCAAGAAGGTTCTTATAAAAGGTACAATGACTCCAATGATTCAATATTAATCCTAGGAGTCCACAATGGAGACTTTGACTAATAGAATGATGACCAAAGCATGAAACCATTAGGTAATTGTAACAATAATTAAAATTATTTTATTTATTCTTTTGACAAATACATTACATTGTGACTCAATTACATTTGTGAAGGCTGAACCTAGTTACAATTTTCAACACTCCCTCTTAAATAGGAAGGTATTCATAAGGAAGATCTCAAACTCTATGAACTATGAAGAGTTTAGGCATCGCAATGCCACAGACTAGATTCCTGGCCAAGGTAATCTATCCATATGGAGAGGTGAGACTAAGATGGATTAAAGCTTTCAGCCTCTCTAGGTACCATTAGGCTTACTTGCTAACCATCAACCCAGGGGTCCAGTTGTGTACCTGAGGTTAGAGCTCTAAGACCAACACCACCTCCCTACTTCAGGATCTAGACATCAACACATACTGCCAACATGATGTCCTCACAAGCAATGCTTCAGTCAGAAAGCCTCAACAAATCTCCTCCAAATTTTTATCAATGAGATCAGAAATATCTATTAAACCAAACATTTTTCTATGATATTCAAACTTCTTATTAGGAAGAGAATTTTCTAGTATGTTTGCTACCTGTTCATCTCTCGGGACATACTCCATCTTCAAGATCCCATCCTGCACCAAGTTCTTGATATAGTGGAACTTGTTGTTGATATGTTTCATCCTAACATGAAACACGAGATCTCCAAACATCATGATGCAACTTTGGTTGTCACAATTGATCACAGTAGGACCTAAAGCCTTCTCAAACAAATTTTCCATAATCTTCCTCAACCATACATACTCTTTTCCTACTTCACATGCAGCCACATATTTTGTCTCAGCACTACTCAACGCAACATGATCTTGCTTCCTACTCATCCATGAGACCATAGCAACTCCCAAACTAAAGCATCCACCAATAGTGCTCCTTCGATCAGTCTCACTTCCACCCCAATCATAATCTGTGAAGCCAATTAGCTTGACTTCCTTACTATTATAATATAGGCAGTGATGTATAGTGCCATGAAGATATCTCAATATGTGCCTGGCAAGTATCCAGTGATCATGATGAGGCTCCAACTGAAACTGAATAAGGATGTTTACAACAAAACATATATTTGGCCTAGTTCTTACCAGATACATCAGGGAACCTACCAAATTTAGATAGGAGGTAGGATCCACTAGAATTGGGTCAAATCTCCTCTACTTCTTGATATTGGTGATCATTGGAGTAGTCACGGGTTTGGAATCCATCATCCCAAATTTCTGCAACAAATCGATGGTGTATTTTCCTTGCCCAAACTATATCTCTCTAGGTTTATGCCACACTTCCAGACCTAAGTAATAGTGCATTAGTCCTAGATCCTTCATCTCAAATTCATCTACTGACATCTTCTTGCACTCTCGAATCCTTTGCTCCACACCAACGATGAATAGATCATCCACATATAGTAGAATAATGTTTGGCTCATTATTCTATACCTTTATATAGATATTTGGATCAGTAGAACTCTTGACGAACCCAATTCTTAGAAGGTATGCATCCATTCTTACATAACATGCCCTAGGTGCTTGCTTCAAACCATATAGGTCCTTCTTCGGTCAACATACATGAATATCTCTATTATTTACCTCAAAGCCTTTGGGTTGTTTGATGTATACTTCCTCATCAATGGCCCCATTCAAAAATATTGTCTTTGCATCCATTTGATGGATATTCCATCCCATGGTGACAACCAATGAAACCAAAGATCCAATAGTAGTATACCTTGCAGTGGGTGTAAAGGTTTCTTCATAATCTATGCCTTCCTTTTGAGAGAAACCCCTTGCAACAAATATGACCTTGTACTTGTCTATGCTTCCATCAATGACATGCTTGATATTATAAATCCATTTAGAGGTGAAAATTGAATTTTCACTAGGTCTAGGAATGATTTCCCAAACCCCACTCTTCATGATTGATTGATATTCTTCCTGCATTTCCTTCTTCCAAACCTCTTGATGTGTAGCTTCTTCGAATGTGGACGGTTAAACTTTAATTAGTTTTGTTATATATGCATCATATCCAAAGTATCTCTTCGACCTTTTACTCTCTCTAAAGGTTCCTTTTGCAGCTTCATGTCATTCAACGTCTTCAAGGGTTGCTTTTAACAGATTTGGCCTTTTCCTAGTGGTTGGTATGACCACGGGTTAAATAGGCTCACTTGGTCCTCCTCCTTCTTCTTGAATAGTAGTAGTATTCTTGGAATATGGCTTCTGTGATCCATAATTTGTAAAAAAAATGATTTCGGTAATAATCATATATGATCATGAATTTTCGACGCGTTTCGAACCAACCAGTGTGGTTCATCTTCAGGACAAGATTAGAAATCAGATCCAAGAGACATGTTTAAAAAAATGGAGAGAGGATCCAACTAGCCATTAAGGTATAACAACAACAACAACAATAATAATAATAATAATAAATTAAAAAATAAATACATAAATACACAAATGAAGGGGTAATAATATTAAATAGTAACTGCCTCCTGTTGTGGATTCCAGGCAATGGGACGCGGATCAGCCTCTGGGAGGATAGGATCATGAACACAGAAGTGATCGGGGATGATCCTGAGTTGCTGGAGCTAAGAATGTGGATGATTGCAAATGGTTGATGCACACTCTGGGAAATTTTAGAATGGGACAGCAACAACTGGGCAGGGTGGTAGAAGATAGAGGTGTCTGCTCATCTGGAGCAAGCATGAGCAAAATTCAAGGTAGCGCTGGCTGAGAAAGCTCCCTTAAACATAAAAAAAAAAAAAGACAGAAGGGGTTGGGGTTCCTTGAAGGGATGTTATTCCGTAGCAGAAGGCTACAGGTGTCTTAAGGCCATTCCCACTGTCCCCTGCAACCCTGCAATTTGGAAATGGATTTGGCAAGTTAAAAGTATTCTGAAGATTGACATTTTCACCTAACAACTGGGGCACAGTAGTGTCCTCACAGCTGAAAACCTGCAACGTCGAGGCTTCCATGGCCCCTCTCAGTGCCCACTCTTTCAACATCAGGAGGAAAATTCAGTCCACATATTTCTCGAGTGCCTCTACGCTCGAGACATTTTGAACGATATCTTGTTGATTTGGAACAACAAGCCTATCCTCCCAACCAACATTGCAGGTTTGTTGTCTAATTGGGGAGTGTTTCCTAAGTCCTTGCCCGAGAAAGGCTGGCCATACGAGGGGTGGATGATTATCCCTAAACTCATTTGCAAGAGGATTTGGCTTGAAAGAAATGCCCGAATATTTCAAGAGAAGGCCCTAAACCAACAAAAAATCGGTGTGAAAGTCAGAAGCTTATTCAAATAAATAATGCAGGCCAAGGTGAACCAGAAGCGGGTTGGTATCTTAAATCAACAAGGTAGGGAGTGGTGCCAGCAGCTCGGGCTAAACCTTCCCACTGGGAAAAATATGGAAAAGTGTAGAGAAGAATGGCAAATCAGATTAGAGGATGAGGAATTCGACAAATGGAGAAGCAACACAGGTATCCACACTATGTTTTTTGACGGTGCAACAAAGGGGAATCCGAGGAAGGCCAGAGGCGGAGGAATTATTCGCTGCCCTTCAGACCAAATCATCTCCCACTTTTCCTAGGGTCTGGTGCTTACTTCGAACAACCAAGCGAAATCAATGGATCTCCTTCAAGGCTTGAAACAACTACAAAAAAATGGAATCAAGGAGGGTCAAATCATTGGAGATTCACAAAGCCTCGTTGGCTTGATTGTGACAAAATCGGTCCCTAAAGATCTCCGCTTGCAATGATTGTTCGCTCGTATCAATAAGCTGATCATGTCCTTTGACAGACTCCAGTTCTTTCAGGTCCTTCGGAAAAACAACCAAGCGTGGATCTTGAAGGCAACATTGTTGTCT
The DNA here is from genome assembly GCA_034641835.2 of Pinus albicaulis. Classification (NCBI taxonomy): domain Eukaryota; kingdom Viridiplantae; phylum Streptophyta; class Pinopsida; order Pinales; family Pinaceae; genus Pinus; species Pinus albicaulis. The sequence continues at coordinate 1,577,373,082 of CM076584.1, read as the reverse complement.
CTTTACAATCGGGGCTCTCCTCTACGAAGAGGGAGACTCATGGGATCCCCTGCCTTAGCCGACCCCTCCCCTCGTCTTGTATTTCTGTCTTTTGCTGCAGCAATTTGTTTGTATTTGAAGGTTCGCTAGCCTCTGGGAAATTGTTAGATTGAATGTAAGAAGTGGAGTATGTGAATTTTGCTTGGTCGGAAACCCTCCTGTCATTAGGTCTTCAGATGTAATACCTCCAAGCATAAGCCTCAGACCTCTTGAATTAATATAAAATACCCGTTCCTGTTAAAAAAAAAAATTAAATAGTAATAACGAATTTCTTTATTATTTCATAATATGAGTATATTAAGAGTTTCATTTTTATTAATCAGTTAATTAATTTATTAGTATTATTATTATTGTTTATCTTTTTTATTTTCTTATATAAGAACTAGGAATATATACATACACACATACACACACACACACACACACATATTAGGAATTTGGCTTCTATGATCCATAAAATGTAGGACAAGATGAACCACACTGGTTGGTTCGAAACGCGTCGACAAAATATTCTTAGATGTGATTATCACGAAAAGATTATATATATATGTGTGTGTGTGTGTGTGTGTGTGTGTGTGTGTGTATACATACACACACACACACACACACATATATATGTATATGTATATGTGTGTGTGTGTGTACACACACACACACACACACACACACACACACATATATATATGTATATGTGTGTGTGTGTGTATACACACACACACACACACATATATATATATGTATATGTGTGTGTGTGTGTATACACACACATACACACACACACACACACACACACACACACATATATATATATATGATTCAAGGGATCAAAAAATGGGGGTAAAAATACAAAAAAAAGGGGCGGAGTGGCTCTAAAGCTAAATAACGACTAAAATAGGGGAGAAGCGTTAAGGCTAAACAACGACTAAGGATGAAGGGTCGGGATCCAACATCTACTAACACTTTGTCCATCATCTCTATTCAGGTTAACATGCCTCTTTTCAATTTTTAACACTTCCCTCACCTTACGGTGATGAAAATGGTCAATCTTAGCAATTACGTAGCTTCTTCGATGCAAATGTAATGCTTTGTCTTTTATTTTTAAAAAAATGTGATTTTATATATATATATAATAATAATAATAATAATAATAATAATAATAATAATAATAACTTCTTGAACCTTATTAATTTAATTAAGAAACTATAATATAATAACAAAATATATTATAATTAGTAGTAGTATTGTCGTGTTGTATTTCTTCTTCTTCGAATATAGATATGTCTTCGTCATTGGAATCAATAGGAATGTCCGTGGATATTTTATAGGCTTGATTCTCATCAAACGTGACATCCCTGCTTAGTTCAATATGTATTCCTTATTTGATGTAGATTCTATATGCTTTTGAGGAGAGACTATAGTCAACGAATATTCCTTTTATGCTTGTAGAGTATAACTTCTTTCGCTTGTCTTTTTGATTTTGAATGTAGGCAAGACTCCCAAAGATTCAGAGATGATCCACACCCAACTTCTTTCCTGTGAAAGTTTACTCAGGTGTGATGTTCTCATGAATTCTATGAGGGCTTCTATTTTGAATATATATTGTTGTCATTGTTGCTTGTCCCCATAAGAATTTTGGTAAGTCTTAATCAAGGAGCATTGTTTGAATGCCTTATTCAATTGACCTGTTCTTTCTTTAAGATACCCCATTTTGTTTAGGAATATAGTAGGTAAAAATGAGCTCCCTCTTAATTCATGCTTCTTTACAATATGAAATCAATTCTTTAGAAGTGTATTCCCCACCATTCCCCGACCTAAGAGTTTTCATTCTTCTTTAAGTTAGGGTTTTCACTTAAAATCTAAACTCCTTGAACTTCTCATTTACTTCATCCTTCTTCTTGAGAAGGTAGAGCCATGTCTTTCCAGAGTGATCATCTATGAAAGTTACAAGGTAAAGATGACATCCAAGTGTCTTGTCACACATGGGTCCACATACATCAGAATGAATGAGGTCTAATATTTCGTTAGACCTTGTTTAATTATTTGAAAATGGTTTTCTTGTATGTTTACCCATAGGGAAACCCTTGCAAACTCCTTCACGATCTTCTTTGATATTGGGAATGCCATGAACTAGTTGATTAAGAGTAGGAATGACCTTGTAATGTAGATGACCATAAATCCTATGCCATAGCTCAATGAGAATGATTTCCATATGAGCCAAAGCTTGAAGAGGTGATTTAATAACTCTACATAGGCTTCCTTCACGAACTCCAATAACCATAGATTTATTGATACTTTATTCTTTTCACCAAACCAAAAAAATTCCATCAACAAATGCAACTCTAACCCCTTTATCTTCTAAACAAGAAATAGAAAGAAAAATATTTTTCAAACCTGAAACATATAACATGTTGTTGACATGTAGCTTAGCTCCATTTTCCAGCTTCAAATATGTTGATCCCGGGCCTCTAACAACATATCTTTTGTTGTCTCCCAATTCCACTACATGAGAATATGTTCCTTTTATAGAGTATGAAGTTGTTTGGTTTCTCCTGTAATTCATCTTGATGCTCCACTATCAATAATCCATGCATTGTCATCAATAAGAGAACATGTAAGAGCAACCAAGAACCATTGAATCTTGACCTTGTTGAATAAGTAGTGGAAGAACTTCTTTATCTAGCTTTCGGTGATATTGAATCCCATTCTTATATAGCTCTTCATAGAGGGAGTAGACATTTCCTTTGAGCCAATAGAGTGATCTTCAATATTACTTGACCTTAGCTCTAAAACCATGTTGAGAATTCAATACTAGTAGATTAGGGTTTGATTTCTTCTTTCTTGATAATTACTTGTGAATTATGTTGGCTTCTTCTACTTCTTTATTATATTATCTTTCATCGAGCAATTGACAAATTATATGTGTATGAAGATTGTTAGACTCAGTCTTGTCAGTCCTCTGTTATTTCTCGTCATTTGTAGTCATTAAATGACTTGTCTTGCTGGGTTGGTCAAATAAAAGTCATAGGTCTAGGGTTTGCAGACTCTTGTTCTTAAATTGCTTCAATAACCCCGCGAGGCCATGAGGAGGTTTTCCATATGTTTTCTAAAGTTAAATTTCAGCATTAAGGAGGCTTGAGAATGTTTCTTCTTCAAAACCTTGTTTTGAAGAAGAAAGCATTAAACTCGCAATTATTCAAGTTTTTCGCTTAAGGATGTTTCATGTGCAAACTTTCCCGATCCACCAATCATTCCCCGCAAACAAACAAAGAGTTTCACGACATTTTTTGTGTAATGTTTCCTTTCAACAAGTACTCCCCCCATGAGAAGCACCGCACATCTGTGCCATCAGTATGTATGTGATAAGCTTGCTCCATGTTCGCTTTGGGACAAAGGGATCGACAGAGAATGATCACCGCTCATTCTTCAGTACAAAGAAGAGAAGTGAATAAAATTAAGAAATTCCAACAAGATGCTGAAAGCCCCTCAATGGCTATTCCAAACTCTTTCAATGCCATACTCTCATTAGCAACACGCGGGTCTTCAATTACAAATCGTAGAAGCAATCAAGTGTGTACATGGGCACTTTCGCTGTTCCTTCAAATCTCAACGTTTATGCTAGACAATCATCATTATCTACAAGACCATATCAATGCGGGTCTTTGTCTTCAAGAAACACTGGAAACCATACCGCAAATATAGAAATACCTTCTCGGTTATATAAATTATGTGTCTAGCCAAAATGGAAGATTTGCCAGACTGGGAAGTAGATTTTGGAAGTTCTGTTCAAAGAAATGCATCAAGTCTAGGTGTCCATAGGCAAGGAGCCTCGATCCAAAGATCAAGTAGAAGTCGATTGGCTCCTGTAGATAGTTTGCAACACAAGAGGGATGCTATAAAATTATTGCCGTCAACCAATACGAGAGAGAATACTGCAGATACTTTTGCAACTTCTCAGATGCATGCAATGAACACCAATGATATGCTACCCAGAGATCTTAGTCATGCTCAGAGCCATCTAGTTGATGAACACCTAACTAAACTGTGTGATTTTCTACTTGGGAGTGATTATGATGAAATCAATATGATTCTTCTAAGGATCCAACTATAAATGATAACATGGAACCTTCCAGCATGCCGGAACTAACAAATATGATTACAACTCAACCTAGTGCATCTGGACAATTATCTTCTCCTTTTATTGCTCCAAAACAGGAATTACAATTATTCCCACAGCTTAGCATTTCTGCAGGGGTTTCTAATGCAGTTGATAACCTTGTTCCATGGCCTGTTGTTCATCAAACCTTAGATTTAATCACTTCAATGCCCATGGAGTAGTGTCCTTATTCTTTAGACTTTCATAATTTCAATTGTGATTGGTTCAGCGATACTGAATATCCACCATTGCATCCTGGAGCTGAATCTTGGGTACAAATTGAAAGTGAAGTCACAGTTTCATGCCAAGATTGGAATTATGTTACTGCCCAGCCTGTAATCCAAAACAATGTTTTGATTCCTATTAAATTTCGAACCAGAAACTCAGAAGTCGAGCTCGTGACATAAAGGTTACGGTCCTTTTTATGGTTTAGATCAATTTAATGGAAGTCGAAGAATTTAAAAAGAATTGGAACATGCTGCCCCTTGCGCAATCTCTGAAGAATTGGAGCAGTTTCCAGTGGTAGCGGCCATTTAGAAAATTTTGTATGCTATAGATGATAAATTCATTCCCTGCAATGCAATGAGTCTTTGATTTTGAGATTTCTCGACAAGTGACTCTCCACCAGGAAGGTCAAGGTAATGAGATTGTCCAGGAAATTCGACTTTGGGAAGAGGAAAGTCAACGTACAATTACAATGCGGGTGTACAGAGAAGGCACACAATGTGTTTGAAAAAATGCATCAACGAGATGTGGTTTGCTGGAATTCAACGATTGCAGGGTACGCTTAGAATGGACAAATTGATGCAGCTCTTGCGTTTTTTCAACAAATACCTGAGCCAGAAGTGGTTTCTTGGAACGCCATGATTACAGCTTATGCCCAGAATGGGGAGAGTGAGAGCATGCGTCTGGTATGATGTCTGATGTTTTGATTCTTTTTCTCGCTTTGCCTCTGGGTGCGAGAGTGTTTGAGTGTGTTTGTACGAGCGAGGCGGTGTGGAATTTGGCTGGCCAGTGAGTAGGGTCCTCAAGGTTCTGTTGAAATTTTGCACTAGGGTCGATGTAGGGAAAAAAAAGAAGGAATTCACTATCATTCCTAATCCCCTTCCTATATTATTGTGTTTTGTTGCCACTAGTTGGCAATGTAGAATGCACGTTCACGGGCTTAAACAGTGGCGCATTTCCATGCTACTGTTGGGGATTAAATTGACCTTCTATGGATATGTGTGCGTGGTGGAGCAGATGACAATGGGATAGGACTTTCCTGGGTATTTTCATGATCTTTGTGTATCTAGCTCCTTAAAAATGGTGGTCTGATATTATGTCTTGGGCCAAGGAAGAAAAAATGAAGGCTAAAAGCCATTTGGGATTCCAGTGAGAGTGCAAGTTTTTGTGAATGGTATTCTGTTGTTGTTAGACTAGAGTTGTGGTGTTTCTGTAAAAAACATGGAGAGCATCGGTGCCTTCATTCTCCTGGTTTTGTTTATGGGGTTTTTTGTCATAGCCGATTCATCTCATTTTGCCGATGCCAAGCTGCTGCTTGCTCTGAAAGCAGGCATCTATGATTACAATGGATATCTGGATAGCTGGTCAGAGAACAATTCTGGTCACCATTGTTTCTGGGTAGGTGTCCAGTGTGATCGGTCTGATCATATTGTTTCTCTGGATTTTTCAAACATGAATCAAAGTGGTGTTATCCCAGATTTGCTTAAGTTTCAAACCTTTTATTGTTTCTTATTTGGATCTGAGTAGCAATTATCTGGAGAGGAGAATCCCCTCGAGCCTTGGGAAATGTAATAATCTCAGATATAAAGACCTGTCGATGAATAATTTAATGGGCAGTATACCAAAAGAATTTGGGCAGTTATCAAACGCTGGAGGTGGTGATGGAGTAACTACAGCTGGCTCACGGTATGGTGACAATCAAACTCAAAATTAAACAAAGAACAACTACCACAGCAGAAAGATAGGAACAGATTGCCTATTTTTGACATTCAGTTGCAATTCAAAGGGTCTACGCTCCAGATTTTTCCTATTCATTGATCATCGAATAGATTTCATATTATACGTTGTTTCATTTCAGAACAAATGATTGGCTTTCCAGCGTTGTTTGTTAATGATAATTAAATCATCCCTTATTTTGGTCGATTGGTTTTTTCAGAGTTAAGTCTATTTATTGTATGAAAAACCATTTGTAATTTCTTAAGCAATCTTTACATTCCATTTAATTTCAAATTAATTGTTAAACTTCACTCCTACCTCGCCTTATGGAATAATCTGTGCCTTTGATTAAATCTCTGCTCACACTGTTCTTGATCCCATACAGCCCAGAAACCCATCATTTATCAAAAACCCCTTTCATATCTATTTACTAGCCTAAAATCAATATCAGTGTTTCATTTAGGTCAACTCAGATCCTATTGGACATCTTTCACGGAGTTTGACCCGGAGAGAGCCCTCTCCTGTCCTCGTAGGGCTAGCTACGAGGCTAAGCTTGGTTTGATGTTGCCTCGAGTTTTTCCTTCATCAGCCTGAGGCAGATTCGAGCGCTAACATAGTGGCGACCATACTGGGGAAGATGGTTTGCTGTTGATGTGACAGTCGACTCGTAGATTGTCTTGCCCCAGTGCAGGAAATCAAGTTGCAGATCTGATGCTGATGGTGGACAACAGTCAGACACAAATGAAGGCTGAGACATTCACCTGGTGACTCCAGCTCGATTCAGAGATTCCAGTGCTCACTAATCCATTCATGCAATGGTAGGGTATGTGGCAAACCCTGTGGTTTGTGAAGTTTTAAAAGAAGTTAGAGATTGGTTAGTGGATTTTGAAATTAATGAAGCATTTTTCAGTGTCGTGCTTCAATTTTTGAGATCTCCAAAGTTTCTTGCTAAAGCTAAAACTGGTTTCCTTGAGTTAGTTGTTGAAAAGTTTGAGAAGGAGATTCAGTATTTAAACGATCAGATCCAATCATATGAATTCCGAGATCCCAAAAAGTTCTTGGAAACTCTCCCTCCTTCAAAACAAGAAACAATAGAGCTGCCTACAGATGTTTGCATTGACAGTGTGCAGCTGGAGGTATGTATTGCAGAGTTGGGGCAGCAAACAGAGTCTGGCTTTTGCGATCCTATTGCAACATACATGGAAATGTTTTTCAGTTTCACTAACAAATCAAGCTGTCTATTACATAACCAGGCTCATTATGTGCATGTAGGGCTGCTAGCAATTGCATCTGTGATCTGGTTGAAGCACTCTCAAGCAGCATTCTTTTCAGATTTACTTGAATGGTTGACCTGACATTACAGCTTTACTTGATTCATGGATTCTGCAGCAAAGTAGGGTAGATAAATAAGCAGCCAAAGGCAGCATTTTGTTCTAGTTTCATTGCAGTTTTAGTTTGAAGTTTGTTAAGTCAGTTTTTCAGTTATTTCAGTCTTGAGATCGAATCAGTTTGGGTTCAGTTTCAGTTTAAAAATTGAGTCAAGAGTCGTGTCGATTTGTCAAATAATGATTCCATAGCCCAATGGATGGAGGCACTGTCTGCTCTCCCAAAGATCTGCAGTTCTTGGCACCTCCAAGAAGCGGCAGCTGCCATCCCCATTGGAGCCAATGTTAGACTTAGTCTTGTCAGTCCTCTGTTAGTTCTCGTCATTTGCAGTCATTAAATGAATTTTCTTGCTGGGTTGGTCAAATAAAAGTCATAGGTCTAGGGTTTGCAGACAGTTGTTCTTAAATTGCTTCAATAGCGCCTGCAGGCCATGAGGAGGTTTTCCATATTTTTTCAGTTCGAAATTTCAGCATTAAGGAGGCTTGAGAATGTTTCTTCTTCAAAACCTTGTTTTGAAGAAGAAAACATTAAACTCACAATTATTCAAGTTTTTCAGTTAAGGATGTTTCATGTGCAGCTTTCCTGATCCACCAATCATTCCTGCAAACAAACAAAGAGTTTCACGACATTTTTGTGTAATGTTTCCTTTCAACAGTACTCCCCATGAGAAGCACTGCACACTCTGCCACTGTTATGTATGTGACAAGCTTGCTCCATGTTCGCTTTGGGAAAAAGGGACTGCCAGTAATGATCACTGTCATTATTCAGACAAAGAAGAGAAGTGAATAAAATTAAGAAATTCCAACAAGATGCGAAAATCCCCCTCAATGGCTATTCCAAACTCTTTCAATGCCATACTCTCATTAGCAACACGCGAGTCTTCAATTACAGTCAGTAGAAGCAATCAAGCAGGTACAGGGGCACTTCTGCCTGTTCCTTCAAATCTCAACGTTTATGCTAGGCAATCATCATTATCTACAAGACCAGATCAATGCAGGTCTTTGTCTTCAAGAAACACTGGAAACCATACTGCAAGTATAGAAATACCTTCTGGTTATATAAATTATGTGTCTAGCCAAAATGGAAGATTTGGCCAGACTGGAAGTAGATTTGGAAGTTCTGTTCAAAGAAATGCATCAAGTCTAGGTGTCCATAGGCAAGGAGCCTCGATCCAAAGATCAAGTAGAAGTCGGTTGGCTCCTGTAGATAGTTTGCAGCACAAGAGGGATGCTATAAACTTATTGCTATCAACCAATACGAGAGAGAATACTGCAGATACTTTTGCAACTTCTCAGATGCATGCAATGAACACCAATGATATGCTACCCAGAGATCTTAGTCGTGCTCAGAGCCATCTAGTTGATGAACACCTAACTAAACTGTGTGATTTTTTGCTTGGGAGTGATTCTGATGAAATCAATATGATTCTTCTAAGGATCCAATTATAAATCATAACATGGAACCTTCCAGCATGCCGGAACTAACAAATATGATTACAACTCAACCTAGTGCATCTGGACAGTTATCTTCTCCTTTTATTGCTCCAAAACAGGAATTACAATTATTCCCACAGCTTAGCATTTCTGCAGGGGTTTCTAATGCAGTTGATAACCTTGTTCATCAAACCTCAGATTTAATCACTTCAATGCCCATGGAGCAGTGTCCTTATTCTTTAGACTTTCAAAATTTCAATTGTGATTGGTTCAGCGATACTGAATATCCACCATTGCATCCTGGAGCTGAATCTTGGATACAAATTGAAAGTGAAGTCACAGTTTCATGCCAAGATTGGAATTATGTTACTGCCCAGCCTGTAATCCAAAAAAATGTTTCGATTCCTATTAAATTTCGAACCAGAAACTCAAAAGTCGAGTTCGTGGCATAAAGGTTACGGTCCTTTTTATGGTTTAGATCAATTTAATGGAAGTCGAAGAATTTAAAAAGAATTGGAACATGCTACCCCTTGCGCAATCTCTGAAGAATTGGAGCAGTTTCCAGTGGTAGCGTCCATTTAGAAAATTTTGTATGCTATAGATGATAAATTCATTCCCTGCAATGCAACGAGTCATTGATTTTGAGATTTCTCGACAGGTGACTCTCCACCAGGAAGGTCAAGGTAATGAGATTGTCCAGGAAATTCGACTTTGGGAAGAGGAAAGTCAGCGTACAATTACAATGCGGGTGTACAGAGAAGGCACACAATGTGTTTGAAAAAATGCATCAACGAGATGTGGTTTGCTGGAATTCAACGATTGCAGGGTACGCTCAGAATGGACAAATTGATGCAGCTCTTGCGTTTTTTCAACAAATACCTGAGCCAGATGTGGTTTCTTGGAACACCATGATTACAGCTTATGCCCAGAATGGGGAGAGTGAGAGCATGCGTCTGGTATGATGTCTAATGTTTTGATTCTTTTTCTCGCTTTGCCTCTGGGCGCGAGAGCGTTTGAGTGTGTTTGTACGAGCGAGGCGGTGTGGAATTTGGCTGGCCAGCGAGTAGGGTCCTCAAGGTTCTGTTGAAATTTTGCACTAGGGTCGATGTAGGAAGAAAAAAAAAAGGAATTCACTGTCATTCCTAATCCCCTTCCTATATTATTGTGTTTTGTTGCCACCAGTTGGCAATGTAGAATGCACGTTCACAGGCTTAAACAGTGGCGCATTTCCATGCTGCTGTTGGGGATTAAATTGACCTTCTGTGGATATGTGTGCGTGGTGGAGAAGATGACAATGGGATAGGAATTTCCTGGGTATTTTCATGATCTTTGTGTATCTAGCTCCTTAAAAATGGTGGTCTGATATTATGTCTTGGGCCAAGGAAGAAAAAATGAGGGCTAAAAGCCATTTGGGATTCCAGTGAGAGTGCAAGTTTTTGTGAATGGTATTCTGTTGTTGTTAGACTAGAGTTGTGGTGTTTCTGTAAAAAAACATGGAGAGCATCGGTGCCTTCATTCTCCTGGTTTTGTTTATGTGGTTTTCTGTCACAGCAGATTCATCTCATTCTGCCGATGCCAAGCTGCTGCTTGCTCTGAAAGCAGACATCTATGATTACAATGGATATCTGGATAGTTGGTCAGAGAACAATTCTTGTCACCATTGTTTCTGGGTAGGTGTCATGTGTGATCGGTCTGATCATATTGTTTCTCTGTATTTTTCAAACATGAATCACAGTGGTGTTATCCCAAATTTGCTTAAGTTTCAAACCTTTTATTGTTTCTTATTTGGATCTGAGTAGAAATCATCTGGAAAGGAGAATCCCCTCGAGCCACGGGGAAGTGGCAGTGTATCTGGATATATGGAGCACAAAGGGTTATATTTAATGAGGCGGTATATAACATGAACATGTATGAAATGGAGCGGTGATGGAGTAACTACGGGCGGCTCACGATATGGTGACGTTAAGCTCAAATTAAACAAAGAACATTACTACACAGCAGAAAGATAAGACGGTGCCTATTTTTGACATTGATTTATAAGTTCAAGGGTCACATTGGATTTTTCTATTCATTGATCATAAACCAGATTTCATATTATCAGCTGTTTCATTTAGCTCTTATGATTAGCTCGGCGTTGTTTGTTAATAGTCAATTAAATCATCCCTTATTTTTGGTCGATTGGTTTTGATTTGAGCCTATATATTGTATTGAAAATCATTTGTAAAGGGTGGAAAAAGTTCTGAAAAGCTGTGGGAGGAAAAACCCAGTGCTCTCACTGTACATTTTGACGGAGGAATAATTAAATGGTACAGCTCTGAGTTATAAGATTCTTGTGGTGTGAAGTTTAACATATGTTTTTCTTCTGTTTCATATGTCTTTGTAATGTTTCATAGTTTCATCCATTATCATTTCCAGCTGAATGCTTTACAGTAAGGGAGGTAGAACCCAATTTATTTGCTCTGCCTCGAAAGAGCGTTTCAGTATTTGTGTAATTTTCTTCTGTCTGTAAAGGACTCATTGATTAATGCCCTTTTCAGCTTTCTTAAGCAATCTTTACATTCCATTTAATTTCAAATTAATTGTTAAACTTCACTCCTACCTCGCCTTATGGAATAATCTGTGCCTTTGATTAAATCTCTGCTCACACTGTTCTTGATCCCATACAGCCCAGAAACCCATCATTTATCAAAAACCCCTTTCATATCTATTTACTAGCCTAAAATCAATATCAGTGTTTCATTTAGGTCAACTCAGATCCTATTGGACATCTTTCACTGAGTTTGACCCGGAGAGAGCCCTCTCCTGTCCTCGTAGGGCTAGCTACGAGGCTAAGCTTGGTTTGATGTTGCCTCGAGTTTTGCCTTCATCAGCCTGAGGCAGATTCGAGCGCTAACATAGTGGCGACCATACTGGGGAAGATGGTTTGCTGTTGATGTGACAGTCGACTTGTAGATTGTCTTGCCCCAATGCAGGAAATTAAGTTGCAGATCTGATGCTGATGGTGGACAGCAGTCAGACACAAATGAAGGCTGAGACATTCACCTGGCGACTCCATCTCGATTCAGAGATTCCAGTGCTCACTAATCTATTCATGCAATGGTAGGGTATGTGGCAAACCCTGTGCTTTGTGAAGTTTTAAAAGAAGTTAGATATTGGTTAGTGGATTTTGAAATTAATGAAGCATTTTTCAGTGCTGTGCTTCAATTTTTGAGATCTCCAAAGTTTCCTGCTGAAGCTAAAACTGGTTTCTTTGAGTTAGTTGTTGAAAAGTTTGAGAAGGAGATTCAGTATTTAAACGATCAGATCCAATCATATGAATTCCGAGATCCCAAAAAGTTCTTGGAAACTCTCCCTCCTTCAAAACAAGAAACAATAGAGCTGCCTACAGATGTTTGCATTGACAGTGTGCAGCTGGAGTTATGTATTGCAGAGTTGGGGCAGAAAACAGAGTCTGGCTTTTGCGATCCTATTGCAACATACATGGAAATGTTTTTCAGTTTCACTGACAAATCAAGTGTCTATTACATAACCAGGCTCATTATGTGCATGTAGGGCTGCCAGCAATTGCATCTGTGATTTGGTTGAAGCACTCTCAAGCAGCATTCTTCTCAGATTTACTTGAATGGTTGACCTGGAAATACAGCTTTAATTGATTCATGGATTCTGCAGCAAAGTAGGGTAGATAAATAAGCAGCCAAAGGCAGCATTTTGTTCCAGTTTCATTGCAGTTTTAGTTTGAAGTTTGATAAGTAAGTTTTTCAGTTATTTCAGTCTTGAGATCGAATCAGTTTGGGTTCAATTTCAGTTTAAAAAGTGAGTCAAGAGTCGTGTCGATTTGTCAAATAATGATTCCATAGCCCAATGGATGGAGGCACTGGTCGTTTCTCTCCCAAAGATCTCAGCTTCTTGGCACCTCCAAGAAGCGGCAAACCGCCATCCCCATTGGAGCCAATGTTAGACTCGAGCCTTGTCAGCATCTCTCTGGTTATTTCTCGTCATTTGCAGTCATTAAATGACTTGTCTTGCTAGGTTGGTCAAATAAAAGTCATAGGTCTAGGGTTTGCAGACTGTTGTTCTTAAATTGCTTCAATAACGCCTGCAAGCCATGAGGAGGTTTTCCATATGTTTTCAGTTTGAAATTTCAGCATTAAGGAGGCTTCAGAATGTTTCTTCTTCAAAACCTTGTTTTGAAGAAGAAAGCATTAAACTCGCAATTATTCAAGTTTTTCAGTTAAGGATGTTTCATGTGCAGCTTTCCTGATCCACCAATCATTCCTGCAAACAAACAAAGAGTTTCACGACATTTTTGTGTAATGTTTCCTTTCAACAGTACTCCCCATGAGAAGCACTGCAAACTGTGCCACTGTTATGTATGTGATAAGCTTGCTCCATGTTCGCTTTGGGACAAAGGGACTGCCAGTAATGATCACTGTCATTCTTCAGACGAAGAAGAGAAGTGAATAAAATTAAGAAATTCTAACAAGATGCGGAAAGCCCCCTTAATGGCTATTCCAAACTCTTTCAATGCCATACTCTCATTAGCAACACGCGGGTCTTCAATTACAGTCAGTAGAAGCAATCAAGCAGGTACAGGGGCACTTCTGCCTGTTCCTTCAAATCTCAACGTTTATGCTAGACAATCATCATTATCTACAAGACCAGATCAATGCAGGTCTTTGTCTTCAAGAAACACTGGAAACCATACTGCAAGTATAGAAATACCTTCTGGTTATATAAATTATGTGTCTAGCCAAAATGGAAGATTTGGCCAGACTGGAAGTAGATTTGGAAGTTCTGTTCAAAGAAATGCATCAAGTCTAGGTGTCCATAGGCAAGTAGCCTCGATCCAAAGATCAAGTAGAAGTCGGTTGGCTCCTGTAGATAGTTTGCAGCACAAGAGGGATGCTATAAACTTATTTATGTCAACCAATACGAGAGAGAATACTGCAGATACTTTTTCAACTTCTCAGGTGCATGCAATGAACACCAATGATATGCTACCCAGAGATCTTAGTCGTGCTCAGAGCCATCTAGTTGATGAACACCTAACTAAACTATGTGATTTTCTGCTTGGGAGTGATTCTGATGAAATCAATATGATTCTTCTAAGGATCCAACTATAAATCATAACATGGAACCTTCCAGCATGCCGAAACTAACAAATATGATTAAAACTCAACCTAGTGCATCTGGACAGTTATCTTCTCCTTTTATTGCTCCAAAACAGGAATTACAATTATTCCCACAGCTTAGCATTTCTGCATGGGTTTCTAATGTAGTTGATAACCTTATGCCATGGCCTGTTGTTCATCAAACCTCAGATTTAATCACTTCAATGCCCATGGAGCAGTGTCCTTATTCTTTAGACTTTCAGAATTTCAATTGTGATTGGTTCAGCGATACTGAATATCCACCATTGCATCCTGGAGCTGAATCTTGGGTACAAATTGAAAGTGAAGTCACAGTTTCATGCCAAGATTGGAATTATGTTACTGCCCAGCCTGTAATCCAAAACAATGTTTCGATTCCTATTAAATTTCGAACCAGAAACTCAGAAGTCGAGCTCGTGACATAAAGGTTATGGTCCTTTTTATGGTTTAGATCAATTTAATGGAAGTCGAAGAATTTAAAAAGAATTGGAACATGCTGCCCCTTGTGCAATCTCTGAAGAATTGGAGTAGTTTCCAGTGGTAGCGGCCATTTAGAAAATTTTGTATGCTATAGATGATAAATTCATTCCCTGCAATGCAACGAGTCATTGATTTTGAGATTTCTCGACAGGTGACTCTCCACCAGGACGGTCAAGGTAATGAGATTGTCCAGGAAATTCGACTTTGGGAAGAGGAAAGTCAGCGTACAATTACAATGCGGGTGTACAGAGAAGGCACACAATGTGTTTGAAAAAATGCATCAACGAGATGTGGTTTGCTGGAATTCAACGATTGCAGGGTATGCTCAGAATGGACAAATTGATGCAGCTCTTGCGTTTTTTCAACAAATACCTGAGCCAGATGTGGTTTCTTGGAATGCCATGATTACAGCTTATGCCCAGAATGGGGAGAGTGAGAGCATGCGTCTGGTATGATGTCTGATGTTTTGATTCTTTTTCTCACTTTGCCTCTGGGCGCGAGAGCGTTTGAGTGTGTTTGTACGAGCGAGGCGGTGTGGAATTTGGCTGGCCCGCGAGTAGGGTCCTCAAGGTTCTATTGAAATTTTGCACTTGGGTCAATGTAGGGAGGAAAAAAAAAGGAATTCACTGTCATTCCTAATCCCCTTCCTATATTATTGTGTTTTTTTGCCACTAGTTGGCAATGTAGAATGCACGTTCACGGGCTTAAACAGTGGCGCATTTCCATGCTGCTGTTGGGGGTTAAATTGACCTTCTGTGGATATGTGTGCGTGGTGGAGCAGATGAAAATGGGATAAGACTTTCCTGGGTATTTTCATGATCTTTGTGTATCTAGCTCCTTAAAAATGGTGGTCTAATATTATGTCTTGGGCCAAGGAAGAAAAAATGAGGGCTAAAAGCCATTTGGGATTCCAGTGAGAGTGCAAGTTTTTGTGAATGGTATTCTGTTGTTGTTAGACTAGAGTTGTGGTGTTTCTGTAAGAAACATGGAGAGCATCGGTGCCTTCATTCTCCTAGTTTTGTTTATGGGGTTTTCTGTCACAGCAGATTCATCTCATTCTGTCGATGCCAAGCTGCTGCTTGCTCTGAAAGCAGGCATCTATGATTACAATGGATATCTGGATAGCTGGTCAGAGAACAATTATGGTCACCATTGTTTCTGGGTAGGTGTCCAGTTTGATCGGTCTGATCATATTGTTTCTCTGGATTTTTCAAACATGAATCACAGTGGTGTTATCCCAGATTTGCTTAAGTTTCAAACCTTTTATTGTTTCTTATTTGGATCTGAGTAGCAATCATCTGGAAAGGAGAATCCCCTCGAGCCTTGGGAAATGTAATAATCTCAGATATATAGACCTGTCGATGAATAATTTAATGGGCAATATACCAAAAGAATTTGGGCAGTTATCAAACGCTGGAGGCGGTGATGGAGTAACTACAACTGGCTCACGATATGGTGACATTCAAACTCAAAATTAAACAAAGAACAACTACCATAGCAGAAAGATAGGAACAGATTGCCTATTTTTGACATTCAGTTGCAATTCAAAGGGTCTACGCTCCAGATTTTGCCTATTCATTGATCATCGAATAGATTTCATATTATACGCTGTTTCATTTCAGAACAAATGATTGGCTTTCCAGCGTTGTTTTTTAATGATAATTAAATCATCCCTTATTTTGGTCGATTGGTTTTTTCAGAGTTGAGTCTATTTATTGTATGAAAAACCATTTGTAAAGAGGTTGGAGAGTTCTGGGAAACCTGTAGAGAAATACAAAGAGCTTCATTGTACAGTTTTTGACAGAGATTTAATTGAAAGTTTGCAGCTCTGTTTCATAAGATCCCTGTGGTAACAACTTAGCATTATGTTTTTCTCTGTTTTCATATGTTTCCTTTTATGTTTATTGTTTCATTCATAATCATTGCCCGTTGAATACTTTTAAGTGTGAAGGGCAGAATTCAGCTTGCTTCTCTGCCTTGGGAAAGTATTCAAGTTCTATGTTTTCCTTCGTCTGAAAAGGATTCATGAATTCATGCCCTTTTCAGCATTCTTAAACTCCTTTACACTCCATATAATTTCAAATTGAATGCTTAAGCTCTTGCCTATCTTGCCTTATGGAATAATCTGTGTCTTTCATTTAATTTCCCTGCTCTTGCTGTTCCTTGGTCCCATACAGCCTAGAAAACTCAGTTATTCATTAAATTTCCTTTTCATATCTATTTACTAGCCTAAAATCAAAATCAGTTCCCATTTTAAGTCATCTCGCACCCTATTGCTCATTTTATCGAGATTGACTGGAGAGAGCCCTCTCCTGTCCTCGTAGGGCTAGCTATGAGGCTGAGCTTGGTTTGATGTTGCCTCGAACCTTGCCTTCCTTCAGCCTAAGGCAGATTCGAGCGCTAACATAGTGGCGACCATACTGGGGAAGAATTGGTTTGCTTGTTGATGTCATTTGTTTCATTAGCTACAGACGGAGCCTGAAGACACGCCAGGTAGCCTTCAAACTGCTCTTGCTCTGTGAGTGCATAGTAGATAAACGCTGCTTCAGTCCATCTCCGGTCTAGCTTGTGAATGTGACACTCGACTTGTAGATTGTCTTGCCCCAGTACGTGTATCAAGTTCAGATCTGATTGTTGATGGTGGACAGCAGTCAGACACCGCAAGGCTGAAAACATTCACCTGGCGACTTCATTCACTGAACAATCCAGAAATCAATGCTTCATGGTGACTTCACTGCAGGGAGATCAGTAGCTGTGAGATTTTCAAGATGGACCGAATCACGAGAAGATATGCTCCCATGAGCTGAGATCACATCCTGGGTTTTCCGAATAAGATGCCCAAGGTAGATTGGTCAAGGAATCTACCTACGTTTAACGATGATGGTAAGAAAGATGTTGCTTTACATATAGTTAGATTTCACATGCATATTCGCAAGTTGAAGGTGGATTTTCCTGAAGATTGCTTGATGAAGATATTCCTGGCCACTTTGGAAGGTGAAGCCCAATCTTGGTATGAAAATTTTCCGCTGGCCTGTATTTATTGTTTAAAGGATTTTCATGCCCTGTTCATTGAAAGATATCAAGCATCTTATCCATCATTAAATTTAGTTCATAACTGTTGTAAACACGCTTCTACTTTTATTGAAAGCCTTGAGAAATATTATGAAGATGATAATTTCATGGATGATGAGATCATGGAAGCCCTGTATGAAAATCCATTTCAGCAGCATAAAGACGATCATGGAAATTTGCAGCAGGATCAAGATTTTAGTGTGGTGGAAGATGAAGTAATTTTGCATTTTGACAGTCAACAGGAATTATATGAAATGGATCAGCAGTATGAAGAAAATCTATATACTCCTTCACTTGAAATCAATGAAGACAATCACTTTTTGAGCAAAAGAAAACAAAAGGTATTATCTCCTCTGTCTGAAGATGAGATAGATCAGCTATTGAAAGGTCATGTTCCAGCTCAAGTTAACGCAGATCTGCAGTGTGCACATGGTCAAGAAGGTGATGGTGGACCTTCTTCCTTTTCTGAAAAGGATGACAGTCCTGTAAGCAGCTTTATAGATCAGCAGGTTGAAGATGTCTATATGGCTGAAAGTGATGAAAGAGAAGAGTCTGTTTCAGATCTGCCCACAGAAGAAGACAGCATGCAGATTTCCGAATGTGATAACATCATTTCAGCTACTTCAATTTCAGATTCAGATCGTGATGACCACGAATATCTTGTGCATAATTCTACTGTTGAAATCATCTGGGATTTAGAAGACAGAGTTGTGAATCCGAATGTTCTCAGTTCATTAGAACACAGCCTTCATGATGAGGTAATCCAGTCAGTTCATGAAAAAGTTCAAGTAAGTAAAGAAGTCCCTTTGGATGAAACATTGGTAGATGATAGAGATATCATGTTTGAGCATCAGGAATCAGCTGAAGTTTCTTTTCTTATGCTTGATGAATGTAATGAGGAACATGATAATCTGGCTGTCATGTCATACGAAGATGACCTACAATACATTCAAACTGTAGAAGATCAGAACATTCAAGATTTCCATTCAGATTCTTCTTCATATATTTCATGTCTTGAAATGTTTTTCAAGGAGAGCTGCCCATCTATTTATTCAGAATGTTTTGAAGCCCAGGAACATATTTTTACTGAAGTACATGATGAAGGAAGATCAGAATCAGGAGAAAAAGACACCTTGTTCTTTCAGCACGAGGTAAATCTTCATGTTTTTCATGATCCATAGGCAAATTTGTTGCAGTCAACAATGAAGGTGTTTATTGCAGTGTTCAGTGATGAAGGAGATTATGGTCAGCTATGTTTTTGGATGCATAGTTATCAGTTTGTATTGTTGACCAAGAGATATGATCGGGAGAATCAATCAAGAAGGCATCTGCTTGATTGGTTGCATTGGCATTTTGATATAGTTTGATGGTATATTGTCTTGTAAGAAACACAGGCAGTTATATACTGCCATCAACTTTTAAGTTGTAAGTTCAGGTTTTAGTCATGTTGAGTCATTTGTCGAAGTCAGTTTTCAATCTTTCCAGTCACTTTCAATTAATAAATGAGTCAAAATCTTGTGTGGTTGATCGAAATAATGATTCCATTGCCCAATGGATGGAGGCACTGTCTGCTCTCCCAAAGATCTGCAGTTCTTGGCACCTCCAAGAAGTGGCAGCTGCCATCTGTTGGGAAAAATACTGAGAGGGGAGGGTGAATCAGTATTTACTGCATAATCAAATATTTTTACTTTTTCATTCCTTAAAACCCATACGCTACTTTCCTTCAGTAAACTAGCGTATATACGCGGATCCCCTTTATGAAACTAGCGTATACACAGAGATTTAGATCTGTCATTAAATCTTCACCTATATTATTCCATCATTCATTCATCAGATGTTCAATAAACAGTAAACATGTGCAGTAAGAACAGAATAAACCATCACACAAAGCATCACACATGAACACCAGGATTTTTAGGTGGAAACCCAAATCGAGAGAAAACCACTGCTGCAGTTGCTCAGCCTTCAATATTTTATTATAGAGAAAACATCTTACAACATATGTGCTGGCGCAGACTTGACCAGCACGCAGGCACCCACCTGCGCTCGTTTACCAGCCTCTCCTGGAAGGGAGCTCCAACCCCCGGACTCGTTTACCAGCCTCTCCTGGAAGGGAGCTACGACCCCCTGATCTCGTTTACCAGCCTCACCTGGAAGGGAGCTACAACCCCCTGAATGAAGGCTACAACCTTCAGCACCACCTTGGACCACGTTTCATCAATTTTCACACTGGATCCAACAACTTCAATAGAACACCACTTGCAGGCCACATTTCATCATATTTCCAAACTGAACCCTTTTCATACTTTTAAGCACAAACATACATCACCAACAGATACTCATCAACACAGATCAGATAGCAGAAACACATCAGAACAGATCAGATATTTCATACCCTTTTCTTTAGCAAACCCTAGTTTGCATACGCGCTTTTACTTCCTTTCGAAGTCGCGTATATCGTGCGTCCACACAAACCGAGCGTATACCTCGGTGTATTTTGTTGCGCATACGCGCGCTTTCTCTTTCTTTCGAAGCGCTTCTATACGCGCTTACGCCAGCCGGCGAAGTAGCGTATAGATCTTCAATCATTACGGAGCGACATGCTTCATCGGATCGAGATATTCGGTTCGGATCTCTGCCCTTTTGCTTCGAACGGATGTTCGCACAGATGCTCGCCTCATCACGGATCTCGCCTTCCATAATCAGATCTAGCAAATACAAGTGCAATTCAGATCTAGATCCCCTTCTTCATCATTGGTGCATCATACATTCAGATTTATCATTCAAGTGTAACCCTTTCCATTCAGATATACTTCAGAGAGAAGTATTCATTCAAGCTTCAGACATCTTGCACCCACACTCATGTTTTGCACAATGAAATTCTTCTCCTTATATAGGTTTATCCTTTTTCAATACCATGAGCCCCTTTTTCAATACCATGGGCCAAAACAATACCATGAGCCCAAGACTACCTGGACGGGGTCAATTAGGCGGATCATTACCCAATACAATGGGTCAATACCATGGTGGTTACCCTTGGTTTTGCACTTTTGAGCGCTTTAGCCCATACGCAACTTGGCACGTTATTTTCCGCGTGCATACGCGACTTCCCCTAGGCCAATCCGCGTATACAAAGAGACATACTCTTTTCATCATATTTTGAGCACATTCTGAATTCCTTTCTTCATTGCCTTCTGTACACACTATAGAAACATCATATTTTCTTCATCAGGAACATATTCTCTCAAGTACAACTTCATCAAGTAAGTTGTCATCATCTTCATCAAGTGGGTTGCTTTTCAAGGACAACACTCAGCATCATATTGTCAACAAACATCAGATTTACATCATTTACCAAGTCCATCAAGTCAAGAATAACTTCATCAGGTGGATTGCCATCAAGGAAAACACATGTCAATAGTCGCATGTCTTCATCTCCATTCAGTGGGTTGCCATCAAGGACAACACTCTGCATCATATTTCCAACAATCTCCCCGTTTGGATTTGATAGCAACCACGATGGTGTTTGGTTACCACAACAGATAGGTACCATGTCACTCTCCCAAATATGTGACATCATTATCTTCTCTTCATTCAAACACCATGTCACTCTCCCCCTTTGACATCAAGGGCAAAGGGCGGATCAAAAACCAACACTCTCCTCCTCATGTGGAAGAAACATTCTGCAGATCTGATATGTGCTGAAGTGGCCAAGCTCCCCCTGAGTTCATGCTGAATCTTCAAACATATTTGACAATGAAGTACATGACTCTATGAACTTCCTATCACCAAAGACTCATACTTACATCCAATATCCAACCAAGTGGATTTACATATAAGAATCAAGTACCCAACCAAGTGGGTTTACAAAATTTTGACTTAGCTACCCAACCAAGTGGGTTTACAAAAATGACAAGTCCTTACATGACTGAATATTACAATTTTTACATCATGGGTCTCAACAAGACCTTTTCACCAAAATATAAATATGACCATTTATGACCAACACCAGAAAGTCCTCAAGAAAGAGAACATATTTCAGAACCATAATAATGCCAACACTGCATTATACTCAGCAAAGCTAATGCTCCCCCTGAATCTGTGCAACCAAGCAATCTTTTCAAATGACTAAGGCTCCCCCTTAGTTTGTGCATCCAAAAATTGTCAGCAACCAACCATACGTAATGATAGTTACTATGTTAACATTACTAGAAACATTTTCGAAATTATCCATGCTATCAAGATGTCAAAATTCCAGGCATTAGGTGTCAATACTCGTAGCTAATAGATAATAATAATAATATAAAAAATCACAACTTTATTCTTGAAATATGATTGTTACACATTGGTAACCTAGTTCATGAGTTACTATCACCCAAATATTGCAAAACAAACTTAAAATATAAATTAAACCAACATGAGAATCCAACTAAGGGTTTCTCGACAAAATCATGCCATAACCTGGCATTTTGAAAACCAAATTTGAATCCATCATAAGTAATACAATGCAAACTCAGATGGATTTTCAATGCATGTTTGCATGCTACACTTATTCTCTGTCTAGATATCATTTTTTAAATGGAACCATTAGTCAAGCCCACAGTCCTTTTTATGTGAAAAATTTCAGCTCTATTTGAGCTCCTTTTTGCTCCACCACCTCCATAAACCAGTGTTACACGGGGTCTCGCCCCCCCACCTAGGGGTCTAGATTCCTCACCCCCTCGCGCTCCGGGGTCTTGGGGACTTCTAGGGGATGTTCCCCTCATGCCCCCTCACGTCCCCTCACCGCCCCTTTTAGTTTATGGTTTCGTGTTAAAATTTGATGTGCCACTTAGCATATTTGAGAATCCAAGTGATTCTGATTCAGATGGTGACATAGTTGATCTTGATATATTCGTGCAGAAGTTGGATGCAGAGACTAGTGGGGCATTAACTTGAGCATTTATGCTCATTTATCAGTATGATGATATCATTTGATATTCATATGTTATGTTTTATGTTTATGTTTCAGACATAACTTATTTGCGTTTAAGTTTTATGTTTCAGACTTGAGTTGTAAACTTCAGTTTAAACTCTATTTTGAATCTTGATATAATATGTCATATGATATCTTAAACTTTATTTTCATTGTACATTGTTAGTAGTTACATTAATGATTATATAGTTACAAACTTACAAACTTACATACATGATTGTATGATGTATGTTTTAACTTTTAACTTTTAAATTTGTTTCAATTATATGATTCATCATTCATCGATTTGTAATTTTATCATTTATGATTTATCTTTCATGATGCAAGTGTATGATTACTGTATATACATTCCTTGCAAAAATATAGTTACATTTTAAATATTAAATTTTATAATTTTTATGACCCCGACGTCCCCCCACGTTTCCTGAAAATTGGTAGGGAGCTTTTGCATAGGCCGCTCCTGCGCTCCCTCGTCCCCTAGCTCCCACCTCCAGGGGACTTGGTGGAACATTACCATAAACATATGCAAACATATATCATGATCTTGGAATTCCATTACATATGTATGTGCCAATGTTCCATAATCATGCCCCATCATCAATTTAAGAAATTTCCATTGAATATCAAATTATGGAGGGGGGGAACTTTTTGTTGCAACATTTGGCTCAAAATCAGGGACCATCTCTGTATGAGGTGAATGAGAACTATAGATATTTGAAGAAGTATATTAGTGCCTTTTCCTCTGGCCATGGAGTCATATACAGTCATCCATCACAAAAATTTGTCTTTGTTCATTCTCACCTTGAAAGTTGCAAAAAATCATGCCCTAATTAAAACGACACTAAATTTGAAAGATATAATAAAAATGCAAGCTAGAAGTGCCCTATTAATACAAAGGGAAAACCTTCCTACCTACCCTAACTGAGATAAATTTTGATTGAATAGGAAACATGATATTTCTTATGGAGTTGATCCAACAACTTGTTAAATGTATGGGACTAAATCATGCATTTGATTTCCAGGGAAACATGCGCATGAAGAGAAAAAGTGCAGAATTAATGGAAAATCCATACATGCCACTCATAAAAACTACACCGAAAGGTCAAAAAATACTTAAGGCCTTAACTTAATTTGAATCCAAAAATGACAAAACAGGATTAGTGAAAACACGAGAGTGGTGTGGGTGAACAACATAAATAAAAGTGAAGATACCTTTCCCCAAGATGCCTTTGTCACCGTTGTATGAAAACATGTTTTCCTTTCCCTTTATACATGCAAGTGAATGCATTATAGGTATGGTGTTTTCCCAGAATAGGATAAGCCTACTTAAATATATCATTTGTGGATTGAATTTTTGGGTGCCTTAATGTGCAATGACATGTTTCCAGGACTGAATTCAATGCAAGGCATATTTGAAACTCTAACTCTGTCTTCCGGTGTCTTATTAGAAATTATTTCAGTTTTCATTTTGCGTTTTCAAGTTAGATATTGTTTTCAAGTTTTTACATTTATAATTTTATTGCAATGTGGCAGACGTAAAGCGATCTTGGGAACAACCTGATGACGGGATGATGTAAATGAAAGAGCCCCGGCGGAAAGGCTGTCTAAAGTGCCAGCATTGCTCTATCTTCAGGTATTTTAGTTATTTACATAATTGAAATAATATTAATTTTGTTCAAATATGCAGACACCTAGCCATGGTACGCCTGATGATTCCCTCTTTGAGGAAGAGCTTTCCTCATCCCTATCTCCAGTGTTCTTGTTGCGAAAAAAGGCACGAGATGCAAGGTCAGAATTTAATACTTTGATAGACGCGCCTCAAACACCTGAAACAGAAGAGAGGATAAAAAAACTTATGAGCCAACTAGAAACATATCGGGTAATAATAAAAAGTCAAAAGGATATTTTTTTTGTTCTGCATGAGATGAATTGTGATAGTTTGATTTTTAATTTTTACATTGACTAAACTAACAAAAAGTTCTTTTGTATGTGGCGTTTTCTGACACTTGCTGAACCCGGTGTTGGTGGTAGTGGGACACAAGGGCAAGAGATTGCCCAGCAACCCTCTCGTACACCTTCTACTCCTTTAGGTGCCAGCCAAGAAACACACCCTGCCCAAGCAGACACCCAGCCAACCGCTGAATGTGTTGGCAATGATGAGGCTGATATGGCCAACTACATTATTGCGTTTCTTGGAGCTACACGTGTCAGCTCCACAGGGACCATTAATGGCACATTGTTGGTGAACGATGAGGGTGTCCCTATAAAGCATGTACAACTCCTAGGTAAATTTTAATATTTTAACTATTTCATGTACTTTATCTAAAACATATTTATCATGATTTTTATTTTTAAATTAATGATAATATCTTCTTTTTTTTTTGGTTTTATTCTGTGTAGGAAACAATGAGTTCTACAGGATTCTGGAGAGACATGCGTTGGTAATTTTTGGCCCAACCATACGTACAGGGTGGAATTCCCAGAATTCCAACCTGAAAAAAGAACTTCTAGATTATCTAGAAGCCCTTTTTGGGGTCGGCACATTTGACAGAAAAGCGGTGGCTCAGGTAGCCGGCAAATATTTGAAATATACCGGGGACACCTATAGGACGCAATTGCAATTTAACCCTAGATATGAGCGTCCTCTCGCAGTTTCAGAGAGTGAGTGGAGAGCACTCATCCATGACGGAAAAGAGGAAAGGGCAAAGAAAGAAGGAAAAATGCCAACTGGACCCGCAAGGTAAATTACAACTTTAATTCAATAGCTTTAATTTTCTTTATGTCTAAAATAAAGGTGTGCTACGTCATATCTGACTTCAATCTTTTGATGCTAGGTTGCCTGACACCTCAAAGGCAACCAAAGCTAGGATTGAGAAAAAGGGCCATCACAAGCTCGGCCGGGGTGGCTACTTGAAATTAGCTGCAAGAATTGTAATTAAGTAGCTAAACATCTTATAATTAATTGTATCGCCTTCCAACGTTTTTGTAATCCTATCAGATATGATTAAAAATACACAATCATATATAATGTAGGGTGATGACTTCGGAACAATAACTACAGAGGAAGATAAAAATATCGCTTTTCGTTTTGGCTATCAAGCTGTAGTTGAACGTCGCAGAAGCTTGGGGCAGGTCCCAAGATCTACAATGCCTGATAAGGTAAAACATTAACCTTTCAATATTTTTGTTTTCGTCCATAAATTTAATGTCTAACAACTTTGTTTAAATCGGGGGAGCAACACTACCGACGAGGTAAATAACCCAGTTTTAGAGCCAGATGTAGATGATCCTCTCGTGCAACCTGATCATTGTAGTGGGGACCAGGCCGACAATGTTGCTATCAGTGAGGGCCGTGACGGTAATTAATTTCCACTTATAATTTTTTCTAATTATACCTTGATGGTTGTCCTTATAACGTTTTTTGTTTAAATGACAAAGAATGTTTCCCTTGAGGATCTTACCACCAGAGAGGAAGACAGGGCAACAGTCGCAATGGCGACAACTGGTGCACCAGGTAAATAATCTCATTGCAATTTTTTTTATTAATATTACCGAACTAGTTCAATGATATTTAAAAACTGACAATTAAAATTTAATACTATCTGTTTTTGTAGGTGATGCCCCGTCACTGGATGAGACCGGACATCGTGACTACGTAACTAGGTCAGCGGCGACAACTGGTGCACCAGGTAAATATTCTCATTGCAATTTTTTTTATTAATATTACCGAACTAGTTCAATGATATTTAAAAACTGACAATTAAAATTTAATATTATCTGTTTTTGTAGGCGATGCCCCGTCACTGGATGAGCCCAGACATCGTGAATACGCAACTAGGTCAGCGGTGCGGGTTGAAAGGCACGAAACAGGAGCAGAGCACGATGATATTGATGATGTAATTAGGAGCTTTAAAAATAGGAAGAAGAAAAAGAAAATTTGACAATGTAAAATATTTTATTATTATAAGACAAACGTTACCATACTTGGAACGTTTTTTGCGTTATATAAAAAACTCATTTATCATACTATTTTTATGTCAAGCATTAGTTGCAATGTTTCCTTGCGTACTTTTTGTTGAATTGTTTTTTTATTAGTTATTGAATATTTTTTTTTATGCTCATGAAAGTAAAAAAATGAAATATAGATTGGGTATTGGGGAATTGAGAGTGATGTGAGGGGGGGGGAGGGGCCATAAGAGCTTCCACCTTCACGTGGTTGGCCCTGTTTAGTAGAGAATAATTTATTGGAGCGATTTAATCTTGGAGCAAACCTCCCTTGATCCAGTGTAGCAACAAAAAAGTCACTATTGACTTAGTTGCTACTCTTTCAGATCGTGGAGGCTTGTTCCAAGTTCATGCGACTCCAATAAATTATTCTTGAAACGAAGAGGAGCTTATTTAGGTATGTTTTGACATTTTCAACATATGTTCTAACATTATCATAAGAATGCATCTTAGAGTAAAAAATACTACATCAATTACTTGTATTTATTGTATAGATAATGATGGATTTTGATTGACTTGGCGGTGCAGGTACAAATCCTCTTGCATCATGAGCAATACAACTTGTCAACAAGGGTCATGTCCAGGATATTTTTGCTTGTGCGCTTGACCAAGTTCGTAATGTCACATTTTGTAAGTTCCTTTACAGTTCATAATTCAATATTAAGCTTGTTCATGATTATTATCTAGGTTTTTTGTATGTGTTTTTTCATCTATTTGATTGTAAGCAACTATGCATGTTTCATGTTGTTCACTATGATTTCTCCCATTACCACTCCCAGGATGAATCCGAATTTATTGTTACATAGGTTACTTTATTGTTACTATGATTTCTCCATTTACGATTTCATAGGTTACATCATGTAAAGTTGTCAATCTCGAGTTGGTGATGAGCTTTAGTTCTCCAGATTTGGGGCTTTTCTGATATTTTCTCCCTCATGTCATTCTTGCATCACCTCGTTGTTTGAGCATGCCAATTTTCTACCACTTGTACCAATTGGCACATGTCAATCTCTGAGTGGTGCCACATTTCACCTATTTTCAGTGAGAGTTTAGGGTTTCTCTAACATAGCTTCAGAAATCTGATTCAGTGCCTACTTGAATATTGTCACATAATACTTATGGTTTGGATTGATGAGCATGTTCTGAATGGTTGGTTGATTCATAAGAACCACCCATAAATCTCCCTTCCTCTAACACACAGAAAATAAAAATTTCTTTGACAGGAGACAGAGTTTCAATACTTTGAAAACAAACTTCTATTCCCTTCGATAACTCAAAAAAAAACTATTACACTACTTCCTCACTGAGAGGGATTACAAAATTATGACTGCTACAAAACGCAGTGCATAAAACCAACTCACTGTCTGTTCAAAACAAACATACTCTGTCTCTAAAACACTCTGCTGTGTTTTTCACTTTCGCACTGTTGTGCATACACACTTAAAAGTTACACTCAGTCTTTCACTTTTTACACACTGCTGTGTAATAAAAAATTTACGTACTGTCTATAAAAAAAACTACCAAGCTTTTTTGTCCTTTTTATTTTTATATGTCGTAACATATAAAACATATTATAATAAACCCTCTTTTAAAAAAAATAAAATTAAAACTAAATTCTATGACCCACCTTTCATTTCGCATATGATATATATATAACATATGTATATATTAAACTATCAAAACATTAAAGAACCCTTTCCGTCGGACTTCAAAAGTCTAAATAGATTGAATTTCAAACCAAATTCGCGTTCCAAAATGGGATGCTGACGTCTGCCTAATTTTAACTCGAATTCTCAATCCAATGTGCCCTATAAAATATTCGGGTCCGGTTTTCAGGTTTTCAGATTCCCTTCAATTTCATGCGATCCAATATTAATGCTCCACGTGTCCTCCTTTTGAATTTACAAAACTGTCGGGTAAATTTTTGTTTGTTTAATTTCTGGTTGGTGAATTGCGTTAATGCTGGCTGTTGTGTTTAAATACAATCCTGTACAGAAATATGGCTGTGGCCATCTACAAAAAAAACTTGCAGGAATTTTAAATGCTGAATTAAATTTCTGGATGGCATGCAAACAACCTCCAAAAAAAAATGTTGCTGCTGCATCCGTCCTTCTGCTGCAGCAGTTGAAGTTAAAATTCAACAGCACAGGGTTTAATAAGTGAGGGTGTAAAGGTAACTTTTTGTCGATAGTACTGGATTAAGATCATCTATTCATTTTTTTAGGGTCTTATGGTGTTTGGTTTTTAGTTTTGGGTTGGGCTTATTGAGTCTAAGATAGTTTTTGAGTGAAAAAATTGCTATCAGGTATTAAAAAATTTTGGTTCTTTTGTCAAAATTTATGAGCTTGTTAGGAAATACAAAACCGACAATGGTTGTATCTTAAATTTGTGGAAAATAATTTGAAATGAAACCTTTTTGTTTAGGTTGTTGCAGCAGGTGCAAACCCCGTTCAAATTACTAGGGGCATTGACAAGACAATAAAGGCCCTTGTTCCGGAACTCAAAATTTTGTCAAAGGAGGTAAACGCTTGCCTTTTGAGTAGGTTGGTTTTCCTTTTTGCTGATGGTTTGGTGTATCTAATTGAATTAGTTGCCTAAGGTATTTTTGGCTGCAAACTCCTTTTCATTTTTCATACAGTATTGGCCTTGTGGAATACATTTGATTGTGTGGTCTTGTTAGATCTAAAACATTTGTAGTTGTTTAGTCTTATGGCCGAGGTGCACTTTTATTATGGAAATAGTTGATGCAATATTGTCATTTAATCCTTACTGCAGGTTAGCATGTTGAGAAGTTTCTTGTGAAACATTTGGTATTCAAAATGACACTTGATCCTATACAGCATCATGCACTTGACTTCAAAATTCATATTCAAAGTGTGCCGGACAATTCTTGCAAAATTTCAAATATTTATGTTGTTTTAAACCATTATCTTTTTCATGTATTGGATGCTGAAAATGTGAAAAAGACTTTGGTATGAAACCAACTGGTGAATAATTTCCAGCACAACAACCACTTCCAAGACATGAGTTAGAAGTAGAACAAATGTGCTTATGAAGCATAGAAAGATATCCTTGATGCATTGTCAATGTTTGGCTAGGGTTATTTTTGGAGAAAATAACTCCTTATTCCTAGAATAGTGATCTTCAATACAAGTAAATGCGAGAGAAGAGAGATCATCATGTGACGCAACAAAACTGAAATTGGACCCCGAAGGAGAGCTGGTGTGTCTATAATCGCTCTGTCAGCATTTTCCCTTGGTGTACCCCGTTCTTTTCCTCCAGCCTGAGTCTTAATTGACTTCTTCTTTCTTCGGGTTTATTTATCAAATTCGTAGAATTTGATAAATAAATACTATCCACGATGGTTGGACTTTAATTTATATTCCCGACTTTATATTATCTCCAATCCTTATAACCAATGTTTAACTTTCAACACTTTGTATTTATACTCCACGTTTCTTTTAAAATAAATAACTTGTAATGAACTTTCGGCTCTATATTTCACCACCCAGCCTTACAACAATCACGCTCCAGACTTATGCTAATTATCCGCCAATCGTTTAATTAAAAAATTTCATTATACTACGGCCCCACCTATATATATCAATAACCAATCAAACACTCGTATCGTACCTGGCTATCCTCCGCACACCTTAGTTAACCTCCGGGCAAGTTCAACGTGCGACCACCGTCCAATGGCCCTTCTCCAAATCAACGACTCTTGGAAATTTCGCTCGGCTTCCAACGTCGGGCTTTAACGTGCGATGGCATGGGTTAAACGGTTGTTTTCCGGGGTCACTTCGCCACGTGTCGCATTCCCTATGGAATCGCTCGTGAATAGGAAATACCGCCTACTTCGCAAAAGCGGTGCGATATGGGCAACCCGCTTTTGTGATTCCGCTCGTGGTTTTGGTAGAGGGCTTGACCACGGGTGCATGTCTGGTTCCGCTATCCTTTTGTTTGTTAACTCATGTCCAATCCTCGGGTCAGGTTCCGAAAGCACAATAATTTTGTCTCTTTATTAAGCGGGATTTTAATATGTGTATTATCAAAGAAAACCAACACAAATTTTATAAGATGGGATCAAACAAAATTGTTCTTAAGTCGAGCCCGTCGGACTTCAAACGACGATAAACCATAATTCAAACCAAATTCGCGTTCCAAAATAGCCTGCTGACGTTGGCCAATTTTGTGACGCGAATTTCTTATCAAATTCGCCCTAATATTTTACGGGTCCGGATTTCCACTGCGCAAGCGGCCCAAACAAAGATCCGCTCCAATCAATTTTTGCCACGTGTCCTCAATAAAAACTTGCCCTGCTCCCGGCTGCGGGTGCATTCGATGGCGTTTAAGGTGATGGGACATGGATATGACGATTTCATATCATTCGCATTAACATTTAACGCTGTTCAATTAAGTTTTCACATCAAATCTAGATTAATTAATTTTTAACACTGTTCAAGATCGGACCTCCACTCCTCTGAGCGATTCCGCACGCTCCAATTTGATCCAGCCTTCGGCTCTCATTATTAATGATCAGAGATTCATTATGACGGGCGTCCTTTGATTGCATTGCAGACGGGTCGACATACAAAATGGCGTTTAGCCATGGTTTTTCAGACAAGCCGGTTGCTGGATTACACTGTCTGGTAACTGTGACGGTAAGGAGAAGTGGCCAGCGGAACTTCTGCCTAGACTTTGCTGCATATTTCCATTTCTCTCAGTTCTGTCTCTGTCTGTCTTCCTCTGTTAATTGGAATTCTGCTTCTTCGTCTCTTGTGCCCACTGCGCCTGAGATTGCACCCATGCCTCACGTGCGTCATAGGATGCGTTGCCGCAGGGGGAGCACTAGAGGTCAATCCCGGCGCGCTCCCTCCAGCACCTCAACAGAGATGACTTCCGGCCAGTCCAGTGATTATTACTTAGGTCGATATCCGAATACTAGGAGTGGGCGGGGTCGGCTTGTAGCATCTGGCCACCGTATGGATTCCCCTGCTCCTGGCTTCCCCACTGCTAGTTCACCTTCTCCCACGACGCGCACTGCGCAATTTTCCTTTGATTGCTCTCTCAACCGCCCGCGAATCACAGCTGTAGTCATTGTGGTCTTCCGCGAGGAGGCCCAAACGGAGGAAGAATGCACCCGTCCGGTGGGTCTGAGCTCGGAAAAAGCCGGCCAGCATTCGGGCCTTCAGGAGGGGAGCCGTGGCATGCATGTGGAGGTAGCACCTAGCGATCCTGGACCTTCCGAAGGATGGTGCCGAATCGTGGAGGAACCAGCGGAGGATTAGTTTGGTTAATTTGTTTTTCTTTCTTAGCAGGCCCAGTTAATTGGGCTGCTTTTAGTTTATTTTACTGTGCTGGACCTTTAAGTAATATTTTTGAATTCTGTAAATTAAACGTTCAAGACTAGTTTCCCCGTATGAGGGCAGTCTTCTTAATTTTTGATTTTTTGATGACAAATTTGCCATGAGTATGGCCAGGCAATGTTTTTGACTTCGGTGTAATTTTATTCGCAATGTTAATAGATTAACTTTACTTTGAATTCTCACATGATTAGCGTTTTTCTTGATCTGTTCAAGGATTTTGGGTATTTTAATTTGTATTTGGAACAATGGACGTCGGTACTCTATCTGTTGCTTTACTGTTCTACATACTACTATTTCACTTTCTTATAGATGCCTCGGGAATATTTGAATGCTTTC